>VXBN01012620.1:1503422-1669916 GCA_013397395.1 Sinosuthora webbiana
ATCCCCATCCCCCCATCCCCGCACCACCCGTTCCTCCTCTTCCCTCCACATCGCCACTTCCCCTTCGTCCCCATCCCCGCACGCCGCCCCCTTCTCTCCCCCCGCACACCTCAGCCCCGCCCCGAGAGCGGCCCCGCGCCGTGCCGAACTGAGTGCACCGGGTACTGACGATGCACTTGGAGCAAAGGGGTCAAAGGAATTAGCTCCGAGTACTGCCAGACGGTGAGGAGGTTTGTGTTGCACCATCAAGTCACAGAATCATGGAATGGTTTGGGTTGGAAGGGACCTTCAAAGGTCATCCAGTTCCAATCTCTCCTGCCAAGACACTTCCACTAGACCAGGCTGATTGTGTTTCTGTCCCACCTGACCGTGAACACTTCCAGGGATGGGACATCCACAACTTCTCTGGCAACCTGTTGCACTGTGTCATCACCCTCTGAGTCAAGAATTTCTTCATATTATCTAATCTAAACTTATCCTCTTTCAGTTTAAATTCATTGACTTTTGTCCTATTACCACATGCCCCTGGTACTTGGTACCAGTGCTATATGATCTCCCTGGAGCCTTGCTCCAACCCTCTGACCATATTTGTAGTCCTCCTCTGCACTCACTCCTGCAGGTCCTTGTATATCCCAGAGCTGGATGTGGTACCCCAGCAGGCTCTCACAAGAGAGGAGCAGAGGGATAGAAATCCCCTCCCTCAGCCTGCTGGCCACAGTGCTTTTGATGCAGCCCAGGACGCATTTGGCTTTCTGGGCTTCCAAGAGCACAGTGCCAGGTCATGTTGAGCTTCATCCACCAGCACCCTCAAGTCCTCGTCAGGGTTCAATCCATTCTCTTCCCAACCTGTATTTGGGATTGCCCTGACCCAGGTGCAGGACCTTGCACTTGGCCTTTTTGAGCTTCATGGGGTTCCCACAGGTCCACTTCTCAAGGGCTTATCTTTTTCCCGGGGGGGCTTCAGTGAGATTTAGCAATTTTGTACCTAGTGATTATTTACTGTTATTTTTCATCTGTGGCTGTTTCACTTGCTAGTAAACAGTTACTTTTTTTTACTTACATCTACCCATATTTAATTTCTCCTTATTGGTGGAAAGGGATTGGTTACAACTATAAGAGGAGGCGACTCATTCCACAGTGTCTACAGCTTAAATTGTCTTAAACAAAGACACTCCAGTGACCCAAACAAAAGAAAAGCTGTTGCCTGACTGTTAGTTCTGTCATCAGCCTTTGCCTGAATATTTGATGAACTCCAGGGAATTTCTACCTGTCTGAGGACAGACACAGCAGTTAGTCAAGACCAAGAAAGTGTGGCAGCTGCTCCCCCATTATCTGTCTAAATAACATCAAGTATTTTATTGTAGCATCATAAAGGATAATATGTGGTTCCTATGACTTTGAAGTTAAATTTAATAGAGATGTTGGAGCAAGGACTGCGAAACAAAGAAAAAACCTCATCTCAAAGTAGGAATGGCAATTTTCAGAACTTTTTAGCATTAGTCATTTTCAAATTACTAATTAAGATAATTTTACAACTTTGTTATTATAAATTTGTAGCAAAATTTAATTGGAAGAGACCTCAGGAGATCATCTAGGCCAGTACCCTCTCCAAAGCAGAGCTAACTTCCAGGCTCTGTCACATTGTCCAGGATGTGATATCCAGGACACATCTTTAAACTCCAAGGGTGGGACTCCCAGGGCACCTGCTCCAGTGATGAACCAGGCCCTTGTTGAAAAACTTTCCCATTATATCCAATTTGAATTTTCCTCTTGCATTTTGTGACTGTTGTTCCTCATCCTTTTACTTGTCCCATCTTTGCAAATCCCCTTTATGTTGGGAAAAGGAGTTCCTCACATGCAGAACAAGCATGGGCTGTCTTCCTACTCCCTCAATCCATGCTTTTAGACCAGATATTAGATGGATGTAGGAAAGGAGAAAAAACAGTTGCAGGTGCATTTCAGATCTGCCTTTTCAAAACTTTTAGCATTAAAAATAACCAAGAAATAATAGTTTCTCCTAAATAAAAATGCTCCTCATATTTGCAAAGGAGTTGAGTGCTTTTATAGAAGAGAATGAAAACATAGCTTTTCTCAAGATATGAAAGAGATCTGGCATAATAATCAGAAAGGAAGCTTTCCTAACCCACAATTGTCTTTTGCCTTAGACATAGCCACATGGTGGACAGCAATATAGTTTCCTCCACTCACTTTTAAAAGTTTGTGTGGGTACCAGAATTGATAGACAACTGCCCTGATTTTGGCTGAGATAGAGTTATTTTTGTTCCTAGTAACTGGTACAGCGCTGTATTTTAGATTTGGGGTGAGAATAGTGTTGTTTATTCTGATGTTTTATATATGGCTGAGCAGTTCTTAGACAGTGTCAAGGACTTTTCAGCTCGTCCCCCACCCCAACAGCATGGAGTCTAGGGGTGCACAAGCAGCTTGGAGGGGACCCCATCTGATCCAAGGGATATTCCATGGCATACAGTGCCATACTGAACAATAGAACTGTGGGGAGTTGGCTGGGGGGCAGTGACACATTCAGGGATGGGCTGGGCATCAGTCAGTGAGTGGTGAGGAAACTGCACTGTGCCTCACTTGTTTTGCCTATTCTTCTACCATGATTATTATTATTATTATCCCTTCCTTTTTCTGTGATAGTGAATAGTTTTTATCTCAACCCAGAAGTTTTACCTTTTTTTTCTGATTGTCTACCCCATCCTACTGGGGGGAAGAGAGTAAACAGCTCTGGGGTGTTTAGCTGCTTGCTAGGTTAAACCACAACAACAAAGCATCTGTAGTCATCAAATAATTTTTCTTGTTTCTTGGAGCATTAATTCAGTCTGCAGTGAGCACTGTGCTGTCAGAGCTAGAGTGCAGCTGGTTTCACAGCTGGCTTCTTCAAGGCTAATATGGGGATCTTTATAGTTCATGACTTGTAGTATCAAATTTATGAAACATTCAATAAATCAAGTGCATTGGTGAGAAGAAACAAAGTTTGTATCTAATAGAAAAAACTTATAGAGACAGAAATTATAAATAATTCATTGCTTGGAGTGGGTAGAGAGTAATCTAGGTTTGGAGCACATTTAAGAAATTTTTTGTTTTAGAAGATCCTCTGCTACAAACATAAAAGTACTTTTCAAAAGCATTGTTCTCTGGTTTCAGATGCATTTCAAATGAACATCTTGTCAGCACTTATTTTAATGGAGGGATATAGTGTAAGGGTATGAGGAATAGGGAATTTTCACTATTATTTTTTAAGTGGGGATCTAATAGAGGTATATTTGATAGTTGTGAATAGGTCTAGAGCCCTTTATTAGCCAGAAGTCTTGCACAACTTAGAAGTGCCAGCAGTCACTTATTGTGTCTATATTTAAACAATGAAAAGAGATTCAAATTGCATAGAAAGCCTTTGACCTTCCTTTGAAAAAATCAGGTTTTTGTTTTGTTTTGTTTTGTTTTTCTCCTCAAACAGCAAGAAATTTTGCTGCAGGACATGATAAAGAAAGGAATACAGTTTATTGAAGCTAAAAATAACTTTTATTAGTTGATCCAGTGTATTTTCCTAAGGATTGAGAAAAAAAAGCACATAGCTCTGTGATTTATATAGTCATACATGAATGTAGACATCCTGAGGACCACATAAATTTTTGCCAAATCATGATTACTTGGAACTGGTAAGGCCTTACCTGAATCCCATTGTCCAGTTCTGCATCCCTCACTAGAAGAAGGACACTGAAGGGCTGGGCCAAGTCCAGAGAATGGCAACAAAACTTGTCTGGAGCACAAGTCCTACAAGGAGTGGCTGAGGGAGCTGGGGGTGTTTGTCCTGGAGAAAAGGAGGCTCAAGGGAGACCTTAACACTCTCTAAATCTCCCTGAAAGGAGGCTTGTAGCCAGGTGGGAGTCGGTCTCTTCTGCTAGGTAACAAGGGACAGGACAGGAGAAAATGGTTTCAAATTGTGCCAGGGGAGGTTTAGATTAAATATTGGGAATAATGGCTTCACTGTTATGATGGCCAGGCACTGGGACAGGCTGCCCAGGGCAGTGGCAGAGTCAATGTCCTTGGAGCTGTTTAAAAGACACCTAGATGTGGCACTAGTGGACATGGTTTAGTGGTGGACTTGGCAGTGCTGGGTTAGGAGTTGGAATGGATGATCTTAAAGGTCTTTTGAACCCTAAACAATTCTATGATTCTATATTTTGAAGATGGTCAGTAAGTCTTAGGTTTGGGACAGGATAACCCCCACAATTGTCATGCGTACTCTGTGAAAATTTATATTGGCAAAAAAGACAGATATACTCAGATACACCAGGATAGTCCAAAAAATCTTTTGGCTTTTGTGTTTGGGAGAAGGGAGAAGAACCTCAGCATTTTCTGCCACTTTTCCAGTCAGGAAATATCTAGGCAAGCTATTTCTGATCCATGCAAGACTGCACTGCCCATGACTGGGGCTAAACCTGTTAGGATACTGCTGGCAATCACAGGCCAGGACACTGTGAGAGCAGGCTGCCAGAAGTATTTAGGGCAGAATTCCCTAGAGAGAAGGTGTTTCCTCAAAGAACAAAGCAGAAAGAGACCAAGACTAATAAGCCAGACAGCACATCCAGCATTGTGGCCCATATAAACACCAAGCCAGACATGCAGCCAGATGCACTTTGATAGTGTGGCCTGCATGTCTGTTTGCCTCCAGACCAGAGCACCTATTTCTGAAGAGGGCCTCAAGTTTTTTCTTTTCTTGACATTTTTGTTCCTTAGGCCTGCCATTTGTCTGAGGCTGGAAGACTTCTCTGCCTTGTCTGTATATGTGAAGGGAACAGATGAGTCCCAAGGTAGAGCAGAGTGACCTTTGCACTTCAGCAGCTTGGCAGAAGTACATCAGTGCCCTTCAGATCCTCATCTAGAGTCTGGAGGAACCCTAGGATGTTGACTAGGTTCACAGGGGTTTCCCTTCCAGTTCTGCTTACTGCAAAAAGAAAGTGCTGGTGATCAAATTTTTTAAAAAATTACACTCCCTATTCACAGGAAACACGCAATAGACAGATTAATAACTCACTGGCACATTTTTTCTTCTTTATTTTCTTCCTTTCTGCTTATTCCTCAAACTTTGACACAATAGTAGAATGGAAAAGAGATGAAAAAATTGTCTGACTGTATTTCTTTACAAATGACTTGTTAAAAAGCAAGATGTTTCTTGAAAAATCCCAAAGACGATACAAAAGTCCACAGCTGTTTGGGACACTGGAGGAAAATTGCAGTAAATTCAGTATAGTTTTGTTCCATATGGGGTTCTTTTCTCCTTGGGTGTAAAATATATATACACACTTCTGAAAAACTTCTATTTCTTTAAGCTTGTGGTCATTTCTGTGAATTTAGGACCATGTTTTTAAAACTGAAAACCAAAATGTCAGAAATGTACCAGTAGCATTAACAAAAGTTACTCCAGAAGCTCACTGTTCACACCCTGTTTATTCTGTCATGAAGCATAGTAAGTGCACTAACTTATACATGGAATAATTTTGGAAGAAGTTGTGAGGGACTTGATTCAATAGACACTGTCATGACTTTAATGGAGAGTGGATCATTTCCCTTCCTCAAATGTTTAATGAAAAAAAACTAAAGCAGAGGATTTAGGAGACTTCTGAGCTATCAGGAGGTGGTCTGTGTAACAAAAAGAGTTGGAGGGAAGATAGAACAGAGCTCAGATTATTCCTTAATTTGAAGAAGTCATGGTTGAACCCTCCTGTATAGGTCCTAAAAATTTGTGAAAACTCTGAGAGAAGTCAGTCATACAAATAGGAGAATGTGTTTAATCATCTTTAAAACTCTTTAGTTTAGGTCTCCTAAAATTGATCTTCCTCTAGTCCTGATCCTCACATTAGAGACCCCCAGGACAAGTAGCCTTGAAATAATTTATAATGCTGAGCTTCATGGCCATTCATTTATGAATTACCAGCAGAGTGATGAATGGTGATGGAGAAAGTGCTCACATTAGTGGTACTGCAGGTCAGGATCATCATCTGTATTTCCAGCTTCTCTCTAATTCCTGTGCGAACCAGCAGGATATTTATTCAATACATTGAAGTGTGGCTACTGTATCATGCACTAGATAAACATTTATCAATCTGATCCAGTTTTTCCTCCTGTTAGTTTTCTGCACTAGAGGAGGAGGGGAAGAAGACAGGCTCTGATTGAATATGAGCAAAATCTGTGGTAGGTAAGAATCCAAGAGCACAGGAGGAGACAAGACAGGAGTAGAAGCTGCAGTGAAGAATTACCATGTGAAGCCTCAAACTGTATTGAGTTTAGCTGGCATCCAGGCCACACAGACAGCTCAGAGAAGCTCTTCAGCTCCCCCAGAAATTACAGATCTTGTCAACAGCTTAATAGGAAATCCTGCCTGGAGTGGAAATCCACTTTGCATTTGTTGGGAAGCCTGACAGAGCAGAGATAAGGTGTTTTTACCATGAGGCAGGAAAAAAGCAATGTTCCTGGTTCCACAGCAAAGAGATCTTTGGGACCCTTTGGAGGACACTTCCTAGGATATCAATGAAAGTCAATACAACTTTTCTTATTTAAAAACCAGACATCTTCAATGAGCTCAAGGAAGCCAAAAGTAGCTGTAACAATCAGGGTCAGAAAAAGAAGGTCCTTTTCCCTGTACTGATTTAGTAAGCAGAGCTGAGGAAATGCACATGCAGAGGAATATACATTTTACATGGCAGGGTAACATTTCAAGCCACATTTTCCTTTAAACTCCATGGTGTCCACAAAGAACTTCAAGAATCTGAAGAAAGCAAGGCTGAACTGAAAACTACAGTTTTCCCTACTTTACAGCAACAAAGGGAAAAGTCATTATTAACTTTGCCTTATTTCTTATTTTATGCCTCAGATTAACTGTCCATCTCAGCCAACACTCAGAAAATTACAAATTATCCAGGAGTGGATTTTCTGTTGTAAACTCCTCAGTGTAGAAATCACCTATCATTTGTTTTTTTGTCTAACAGCTTTTAATAGAGGTAAGAACGACAATAAAATAAAATCCTCAGGTTTTAGTTTGGTCTCTCTCATATCATATCATATCATATCATCATATCATATCATATCATATCATATCATATATGCAGTTATGGGCTTTGCTGCAGCATTACCCATCCCTTTGTCCTGCTCCACCTGAATTCATGCCAAAAAAAGAACCAAAAATAACTATCTGGTAAGAGCTTACTATACAGAAAAGAGGTCAAAGGGACTTGGATTTCTGCATTTCTAATCCAATTTCTGTTAAGTCACACAATGGAGTTGCCCTTCAGTTGCAGCTGTGGGCCAAGTGATGACAGATGCTGTACAAATGGATTGAAAAGGACAATTCCTACCCAGCACCACCACTACCCTGCCCAAAGTAAGACTGAATAAAGGGCAAGAGAGAACACCTGGGTACGGGCAAATTGCAATGACAGCAAGACCATACCACTCTGCTGAATGTGGCATGGCCACCTTCTCCTATCTGTGCAACCACATTAAAGATTTAGGGAGTTTGCTGGTTTAGGTTTGCAGATGGGCTGCCTGATTTCCAAGAGATGAGATTGAGACCAAGCTGTCTGCAGTTTTTAAATTCAAGCTAATCAAACATTTTATGAGGATTTTTTGGAAGCAGGAGCAATATTAAGTAATTTTAGAAACTTAGACTTCAGCAGCTTTTCTGGCAATTCTTTTCACCTTATTTTGGAGAAAAAGCATAAAATTATGAGAGAAGAGAAAATTATAATCTTAGAGGTGGGCAGTGAAAGATGTTTATTTTCACTTATGCAATGAATATATAGAAGTAAAAATGTCCTGTGAGAGGAGTGATGAAGCAATGTGCTAGAAAGCCCAAGCTCTCTTTTGTCTAGTCCTGTGTGGTAGAGAAGCGATTTGCAAAGGTACAAACCATTGGTTTATTCTAGACAATTGGTTTATTCTGTGTTTATTCTAGCTGTCTAGATAGACAGCTGGTTTACTCATGAGGAACAGCTGTTCTATATAAAATGTTATGAATAATGTCCTCTGGAAAAGGATGGCAACCTTTGGAAAAGGCAGTCAAGTGGCATCGGGAGACCTCTGTCAGAGAGGCAGAGAGGGCTACTGGGGTACCACATGGAACAAAAGAGGGTAGATAGTGGAGGGAGGGGAAATGAGAGAGTGTGGAGAACACAGGGACAGGTTAGCAGGGGTCTGGGAAGCTTGCGAATTTCACAGCAAAAGGTGGGAGAGAACCCTAATTTTGATAAACTGAACACAGTAGTAATTCATCCCACTGACAGGAACTGGGACTTTTAGTTTGCACTTCTGTGAGTGTTTGGAAATTCCTCACAGTGTTTCAGAACACAACAGATATCAGATCACAAAACTGTGTATAACAGATCCAGTTGAAGCTTGAGGGAAAAGAAACAGACTCTTCAGAAAAATAAGAAAAAAATCTAAACCATTACAGTAGTTTGAAAGTATTTGGAACAAATGAACCATTGGACTAGAGCTGAGGTATTAAAATGTGCATGGTAAATGCATTCAAAAGACACTATGTTGGTGCTGCCTTGTATCAAACATATCTAATAACTGGCGTATCTTTAAGACACTACACAGCTATAACAGAGAATTGCTCTGATGAGCAGCTGAAAAACTGAGAACTCCAACATGGGATGCTGTTACAGCAACATAGCAGAGAGGACTGGTGTAACTTACCATTGACCTTTTTTTACACCTTCTTACGCTGAAGAATCCAATATAAAATACCACAAAGTGTCAAAAGATTGTTTGGCAAGTTGGCTTCAAGATGAAGAAAACAGCTTGGTTTGACTGAAGCTTGTCAAATATTTCAGCAGTCCTTTTCAGAGAACGTGGAGGCTGTGTGCAGTTTGTCAGTCGTCAGTGCATAGCAACATATGGAGAGTTAGGGCAAGATCAGTTTTGACACGCTAATTCCTGCTTTTAAGATTATGTTATTGGTCTTCCTCTGGTGGTGGTTTGGAGAGAAGCAACGAAGCAGCAACTAGGCAATACCATAAACCCCCTAATTTTCCTACTAGGAAAAAAATGACTAGACCACAGGAACAAACATACTCAGTTTCTATCTCTTTTAAACCCCCATTTGTCTCACAAACAGAAAGGAATTTTTCATGGCCATAACATGGTCTCTACTCTCCATGTATATGCATTACACAACTCGCAAGGAGTTCAACATGTGGACTTTGTTACCTGAGGACAGCTCTTCACCTCCAGAGGCTGTGAGCAATTCCCAGTGAAGCCAACAGGTCCAGATTTCATCTCAACACATATCTTCCTATCTGTCTTTCTCCAACCATTGGAGAGACACAGATGAGTCTGACTGATCTAAACTACCTGCTCTTAGCACCACTTCTTTCTCTCAGGATGAATGACTCTCCTGGGTTTATTTACTGACTATAGGATGAACACTGGTTACCTTTGATTAGAAGCCTAACATTTAAACAGATCGTAAAACGTGATGTGATTTCTAAGACTCATTAAATCTTCTGGGTGTGAAATGGCCTGGAGATATTTTGTAACAAGCTTGAGTGAGAATTGCCTAGCTTTTGGCCACAGGGACTTGAAACTGGTAGAATGGATCTATTGCACAGACAAACAGCAACAAGACCAGACAGGGAAATTCCACGTAGTATTGCATAAAATATTCCCTTCACATGGTTGTGTTGCTAATGGCTGTGTACACAAATCTTGAATGGTCCTGGCTCAGATTGTAGGATAGCTGATCCCATGCAGGAGGAGGGATGAGTGCGTAGTATACTGAGATGTCATTTTAGTCCAGTCTTCCAAGAGAACAAGCCTTGTTTGATCAGACTCTGCGTGTGACTGTCCCCACAGGTAATTTTTGAGTGAATGGCCAATTTTAAGAAAGCATGGCAGAAGAGTACTAGTTCAAAAAAAATAGACAGGTTGGTAGGATAATTCTAGGTGCAGAAAGGCGTCAGCAGCATTTTAGCCCTTGTTAGTTATCAGTAGATCCAGACAGAGAGCGCACATTTTGTAGGACACACATGAACAACTGTGAGAAAAAAATATGTAAAATATTTCTGCTTCACTGGAGGAATGGAATAATCCAGCCATGAAACCAGTTGCACGTATGTGGACTAACTGGATAGGAATATAGAGCTCAGTATGAAAATATTCATGTCTTGAAGCTTGAAGGCATAGATAGCTGTTTAATACATTGACAGTTATGGTGGGAGTACAAAAGAAAAGGCTTTCATTGGACTTGTGGAGAGGAAGCAGTTAAGGTTGATATCTGCCAAATGCTTGCTGATCATGCAGAGCCTGCAGCACACATCCTACATGATGCATACACATGCTTGCCTGCACATAGTGGCTTCTCACAACTCTGCTCCAGAACCAACAAGGAGATGGATGATATGAGTGGTTATTTGAGATAAAGCACTTCTACCACCAGGCCTGAAAATTCCACTGGGGTTTGGAAGCCAGAGTGTATACTTGTATTATCGCAGGTTCCTGCTGATGTACCACTTCAAGCAGTAAAAAATAAAAGATGGTTGGAGACAAATCCTAACTTCTGCAAGTCTTTCTTTGCTTTCTTGTTTTTTGATCTGATTGCAAGAAACTTTCTGTCCTTGCAGAGGGCCAAGTCAGAGAAGTATTTGGCCTTGCATCTACAACTCACTTAACAGTTCTTTGAACAACAAATGAGCCAAACCCACAATTTTCTTTTCTATAGTGTTACAGAGACCTCTGAGGAGTTCACTCATGAGTACTGATTTCATAAGCAGAGCTGAGGAAATGTACATGCAGAGGAATATACATTTTACATGGCAGGGTAACATTTCAAGCCACATTTTCCTTTAAACTCCATGGTGTCCACAAAGAACTTCAAGAATCTGAAGAAAGCAAGGCTGAACTGAAAACTACAGTTTTCCCTACTTTACAGCAACAAAGGGAAAAGTCATTATTAACTTTGCCTTATTTCTTATTTTATGCCTCAGATTAACTGTCCATCTCAGCCAACACTCAGAAAATTACAAATTATCCAGGAGTGGATTTTCTGTTGTAAACTCCTCAGTGTAGAAATCACCTATCATTTGTTTCTGTCTAACAGCTTTTAACAGAAGTAAGAACAACGATAAAATAAAATCCTTAGGTTTTAGTTTGGTCTCTCTTACATCATACCGTTCCCTCAGAGACACCTTTAGCATTTTAGGTCAATTGAACAGGAGAGCACGAAGAAATGAGAGAGGTAAATCAAGGTCTGTTGCTTAAGACAAATTCAGTTTATCAGTATCCAGTTTGACTGGGGCCATGGGGACAAATCCAGCTGAAGAGTGTTTAAGTTAGGTCCCACATTTAAGATACTCCTTTTTTGTAATAATAATAATAATGATGATAATGATAATGTGTGGAAGCAAAATTCCACTTTCCCAACAGCAACTTCTCCCTGTTTTTTTGGGTTTTTTTTTTGTTGTTTTTATTTTCTTTTAAAGAGGGATGGAACCTACTGTTGCTCTGTTGTTCGTTACTTGATTGATTTGTTTGGGGTTTTGTTTATTGTTGCTGTTTACAAGTCAATGCCACAAACACAACATCTGTTTCAGTTTCTCTAGGCCAGCAATCTACACCAGTCCACGTGTGCTAATGGTGCCAGACATTTATCACAGCTGCCTGGGACTGACTCAGGCTTTCTGTCCAATGGGTTGGAGGGGACTGGGCTGAGATGCAGCTCACCTTGCTCTCCCTACAGCCTTGCTCTTACTTCCTTGCTCCTTTGGTGAACACTCAGTGTCAAGATGGTCTTACAGGAAACAAATGGTCTGTATGTCACAGGTTGGAGATTGCTGCTTTATATCAAAGTTGACCTAATTATCTAGTTTTAACTTCTCCAAGTAAGGGATTTTGTATCCAAAATCTCCCTCTATATTCTTTCTCTTTGTGGCCTAGCATGTTTACGGAAATCAAATAGATATAGAAGTTCTCTATGAAAACACACATTCAGCATTGAATGTAACTCCTTCGGTGACTTTTTGGTTTGGAGTCCTAACCAGAAAATGACATGTTTTCATTCAAGCATTCCCTCAGTACTTTTCTATGACTTCATTATTGATAAACATTTTTGGAAAGGACCAAGACAGTATTTTGAAGAAATAGTATTGCAATGTATTTGGACAGGTTTTGTGAGTTGCTCTGAGATATTTTTATTATAACAGATGAATTGTCTTTAGATTCAACTCTTTCATATTTAAATATTTCTATTCTAGGGAGTTTGTCAGCCATGAAGGTGATAAAGTACAAGCAAAATCAGGAAAACCACAGGAACTTCTACCAATATAGTCAGAAAAATTGTTTCTGATACTGTGGTTCTAGCTGTCTACTTCAAGATAACTGTCCTCTCCACAGTGCTTTTGTGGAAAACTGTTTTAAAATTAAATACACTTATTTCACAATAGAGAAATTATTTAAGACATGAACCACTTGTCAATCCTGTAGACATTTTTATTCAGAACAGTGTTTTAGAAACAAAATTACACAATGCTCTGAATGGTCTCCTTCACTGTTTTTGTTGTTATTTAGGTACTGACATTTAAAAAGTGACACAGATGACCAGAAACTTTTACCTTTGGTGGAATGTTTTCTCGTATATACACAAATTTTCCTTTCGAGGCAGGTTTTGCAACACATTCCCAGAAATTCTAAGTATTTTGTGAGACCAACAACAAAATGTGTGATTCCTTCCTAAAACATCACCTTCCCAAAGCAGGATATCAAACTGGAATTCCAGCATTCATTTACAAAAGGATTAAAAAACTATTTACATTATCTAGATACTACAGTCACAGAGGAAAGCTGAAAATCTTGGCTCAAGGCAAGAAGCCAAAGCACAACTGCTTGCTTAATTAGTTCTTTTGTGTTGACAATGCTTTGGAGCACAAACTCATAATTTTTAAGTGCCTGGGGCTGACAATACCAGTTTTGGGATACAATATAAATACAGCAAGTGTAAGGACAGCCTGCACCATCATGTTCTGGTTATGTTCATAGCAGCATGGGCAAAGGAAGGGGAAAGTATTTCAGTGTTGAGAGTTTTTGCATCGTCGACTGAAACATAGTTTGGGTATGAATAATTGCAGTTGGAGGCACAAGCAGCCAGGGTAATAACCCAGAGCCCTGGTGGGTTAAACCAGGGACATGCACAAGCCATCTGCTGTGCAGATGGGAGCAAGGATGGGCCCATGCCCTGATCTTCCACAAATTTAAGACTATCTCTGGTCATTGAATAACAGATGAAAGGATGTGCCTATAGGTCTGAAACCCACTGCTTCCATAACCCACAATAAATCTTATATATAAAGCACAGGTAAGGAATGCTTCCCAAAGACACCTGTCTCCAAAAAGAATAAAAGGGAGAGAGGGAAATCCAGCACAAGGTCATATGCCCATTAGCCCAAAGATCTGGACTTCCAGCTCTAGTTTACACCAGTAGTAGAGGATCCAAAATGCAATTCCTAAGCCTTCTGTACCCACTCCAGAGCAAGCAGCAAATTTCTCCAACTCTGCAGACCTGAGTCTCCTGGTCTAAAATGAAGATTGTGAGAGTGATATAACTTCTTGAGCCTCTTCTTTGAAAGAAAGGCGCTAAACACCTGCATAAGAAAATCTAAATAACAGGGAAAACACATGAGAGGGCATGGCTGAAAACAAGGCAGAAAAGTTACGAATGAGAATAATGCAGTAGGGAAATCTACAGCTGTGAGAGGGAGGGGGGTGTTTGAAGAGAAGATAGCTTTTATTTGAAACACATGTGTGCTGCTTAATCATGGCTGGAACCTGGGATCGGGTGAGACTCTGTAGTGGAGAGAGGGTGGCAGACACAGGGAAATTATTTTTTATTTCAAACAGATGTATTAACAATGGCCTTATGCTGATGAAACTCAATAAAGAAGAGATTTAAAAAGGGGTATACCGTGATGGGAATTTGTAGCTGGGAGGCAGAAGGGAAAATGATCATTTGCAATAGTGTGTAATCACTGTGTGCTCTCAGTGCTGGGAAGAGGGTGGGACTGCAGCTGCCAGAGCAAGTGAAAGGAAAAGCCTGACTGCTGTTACAGCAGAAAATGGGAAGAAGGGATAGGCTGGTCCAGTAGGAAGGGAGGAGGAAACATGTGGTATAGGATGTACACATATATTTACAGTTGACTCCTCATGAAACTAAAATTCTTTAATTTGCCACATTAAAGAAATGCTCTGCTCAGTCCTGTAACTCTTTTCTCTCTAATTGTGGGATGTCTTATGCCTTAGCATTTATAGATTTATGCCTGAACTTGTTTTCATAAACTCAGAATCTTTGTCACTCACTGTGAAGTTAGAATTTTGCTTCCTCTTCACATTTTTTTATTTGCTTCCTTGTTTGTTTTTTGTGTTTTGTTTGTTTGTTTTTGGTTTTTGTTTTTGTTTGTTTGTTTGTTTTTCTTAACACTGTGTTAGAAACTTATGCTGCTAACTTGGTTTAAGGTGAAAGCTGTTATCAGTTTTGCTTCCCTGGGGAATCTCCAATCAGAAGCAGCAAGAGATTTTACTTAAAAACATAAACACATATTACAATGAGCAAATGAAAACCAAGTCCAGTACAGGAAAGGCCTGAATAATATACCTATGACTTCAGCAGAAAATTGGTGAAAACCACAGTTATATAGGTAACATGTTGAAAACTAAATAAATATCTACACCTAATGTAAATTTTAACTTTGAGAATGCCAGCAGATAAAATGAAGGTGAAAAAATCTTCCCCAATTTCAGAGGGTTTCCAGATGTGTGCAAGGAGTCTCAGCCTTCATGACCATCAGTGAAGATCTCATCAGCAATGTCACTGCAGGATAGGGTGGGATGCCATGCCATCTGTAGGTGTTTAGGTTAGGATGAAATGAATCTCACTACATCCCCTTGACCACATTAGCTTTTGCTTTCTCACAAAGCTGTGTTTTGTAAGGTAGGAAGACACACAACCCTAACACTTTTAGGCACCCAAGGTGTCAGTACCCTGTCGAGTTTCAATGACAAAGAGCACATGCTCAGCTACTGTGGCTTGATGTATATGATGATGTGCTAGACCTAAAAAGTCATTGCATCCCAGCTCTGTCATAAAAATAAAAATTTTGAATTTTCAAAAACTTTCAGACAGGCCAAAGCCACAGAGCTGCACAAAAATAAAACTGTGATCCAGTTAACACTGCTTCATTCTCATGCAAGGGTGAAAAGTGCATTTTTGCTATGACTTGCCACTGACTCAAAAGAAAGAAGGAGCTAGAATTGCATGATGCTGGGCTGCCCTGGAACAGGAAATAGCTGCTCTGACTCTCCAGGGTGCAGACTCCCACTGTGGGGGTCTCTGTTGTGCTCCATGCTCTAAAGAAAGATCTCTGAAGACTTTTATAAAGACAATTTTTTCCCCATGCTTTTGGGTATCAGAGAGGAAGTACAGCGTACAAAAAGAAATTAGTATTTAAAGGATATTTCTGAGTTTCTTTGTTTTCCTTCCTTTTTAAATTGTGCTGCCAGCTTGCAGCAGAAGGCAAAGTATAGATCCATGGGAAAGCAAACCAAAATTATGTTTGAGAAAAACTGTTTGCTATCAGCTTCTGCTGGTTTCAATCCACTGCATGACTAGAAAAGGCCATTTTATGCTCTAGGTTTTCCTTTCAAAATCCAGACACAAGGGAAGTGCTTGTCAAAAATTATTAACATCCTTAGCAGGGTTTACCATAGACAAAGACATTAAGATACGTTCAAAAATGCCCATATATGTTATAAAAGTCGGTGAAAAATGCTTTTTCCAGTGTTCTTTTAGGACAGAAATGAGAAGTGTGTATTGCATGTTTCTCTTGGGACAGATTCACCAGCAGTGATTTGAACTGAAAGAAATCTCCTTCACTTCTGCAATCTATAATGAAGGAAAACTGAGCTGTTGGTTAAAGATGAAGGTAAAAGCCTGACTCCAATGAAATTAATGGGAATTCTGCCATTGATTTCAAAGTGGCCAGTGTTTCAACCAAGATATAAACTTTGTTTTGTTCTGCCTCATTCTGGGAATTACTCAGGAGCAGTGCTATGTAGGAAATTAATGATTTTTTTTTGATGCTCTGCCCAAACTGAAAAATTAAAAAGAAAATAATCTTCAGTCAACCAAAACCCATTGTTTATTTTGCTAAACCAACAGAAACTCAGAATACATATTTTGTCAGCAGAGGTATTTCTTCAAACACAAAATGTATTGTTTGTGCAACTCAGATCTCTCAGTCTTCTGTCTTCATTTACTATCAAAAACAGTTTTTCAAGCAAAACCAAATAAATGTCTTTGTTTAAATATCTCAAAACAAATTGTTAGGATTTTCTAAATCTTTTATCACCCAATGCTTTTGTTCAAAACCACTCACTAATATCAAAAGAGATTCCTTTGAGTTCTTCAGGAACATCACGTTTTTTGAATAAACCCCTTTTCTGGAAACAAATCAAAATAAAACAAAAAAAAAAATCTCTTCAGAATTACAACATGGTGAGGACTGCAAAGAGAATTTAAATCAACTTTCAAAGAATGATCATATTAAAACTACTTACCTGATAATTAATTGCAAATAATATTTTCAGTATTAAAAGTTGGCATTTATTTTTCATATGAGCCCCAAATATGAGAGGAGAGTGGATGAACATTTGATGCAAACAACAGAATCAAATACACTTGAGATCCTGGTGCTTCTAGTTCTGAAAATATACCTACTTCTAATTGCATGAAAAACTTCCATAAAAAAATCTTCCATTTCATTCAATTATGGACTTGAAGGAGCAATGTCACAGTAGCAGATGGACATGCACAGGGTCATAGTGTCACTACATAACCCAACTGCAGATATGTGAACTGGCATGGGTTCAGAGTTTGGGACTGACAGGGATTTTTGATCTTTTTTTTTTTTTNTGTCAGTATAATGTAAGTTTGAGTAGTTCAGACTTTACACAGCTCTAGTAGAAATGGAAAGTCCTAACCACAGATTAAATCATCTGTATTGTATTATGAATAGTCAGCTCTGTTGAGAAAGGACATTTGACTTTGCAATGTGGTAGATATTAGCAAACACTTAAGAGAAACCACAAAACTTCATGTATTTGCCTGGAGTAAGCCTGCAACATCTGCTTGAACCCTTCTGGGTCTACACTGTTAAGAACATAAGTCAGCTTGTTGGTCATTTCTCTGAACTTGAAGCCAGATGAGCAAATCCAAGCCATTTCATGGTACAATCACTCTAATCATTTCAGCATGGTTACTAGGGTTTTTTGCAGAGGACATGAGCTTCAGAAAAATATTAGGCAGCATTTGCAACACTTCCCTCCCTTACAAAGATTAAGTTGTGTGAGTTGCAGGGCTCTGAGGAAAAAGCCCTTCTTATCTGTCTGTCTGGTTTATTATTCATTTATTAGGTCACATTCCCAGGCCTTGCAGTTCAGTTTCATGTATTTAGCACCACTGACTTTCTCCTTCATGACCTGAAATCGCCCATTTTACATTTTCACCCAAAGGACTTGCATATGAATTGCAATTTATAAGGATCCTTTCTTATTACATAATATTTTTATGACTTCTCTGGGTGTACAGATATCTCTGCTGGGTGGGAGTGGATTTGTCCAGCTGGCAAGGTCAGTCCTAACAGGTGAATGAGAAATGTTTTCCTCGGCTGTTGGTGTTTGTTGGATGCTGTTTCTAAAGTCGCAATGCAGACACAGAAGCCAGAGACTGCCACCCATAACAACTGTGAACAGAGGCAGCCATAATCATATGGCCATATTTCTACAGAATTAATGATATCCATGTCCGACTGCAAAGTTTTAAACACAGGCTCCAGTTCTGCATACCTCACAGTCCAAAAAGGAGAAGGGGTGGTAAGGGATGATCACAGCCAATGATGTATGGCAGGAATAAGAGAGATTTACAGGAGATAAAAAACAGATTTGTGTTATATGGTTTCACTTGTCTTTTTAGCTATTGTTCAAATCTACCCTTTTATTCTGACTATTTGTTTTGGAACTTTTATGTTTCTTCCTCACACAGGTATAAAGTAATGGTAATGGGAACAAAATTTGTTGTCCACTAAAGACAAAAAAAGAAATTCTCTGAGTAAAGAATGACAAGTTTTTCCAGTTCTGTGTCATTTTGGAAATAATATTTTTCATGTGTCTACACAGAGCTTTCTGGTTTGAAGTAAGGTAGACAAAGTGATGTTATGTTTCTTGAAACCTGAGTAGTGATGATAAATTCTTGGGGGAAATTTTAGAATCTGATCCAAACACTTTATATGGGAATTTGGTCAAGGTTTTTACAGGTGCTGAAGTCAAATTAGAATTGGATTTGTCAAGAAAAATCTTTCTGTATGAAGTAAAAATTCCTAACCCGCCTTAAGTTTTCTTCTAGTATAGCAAAATTGAGAAAATTGAAAAAATTAAAAATACCTTTATTTCTCCCAAAAAGGAAAACTGGAAGAGGAAAAAGGAAGAAAAAATTTGAAAACTCCAATATGTTTTAAGCATTCTCTTGTAACTAAAAGAATTAAGTTATTTATGTTTCAAAAATGTTTTTCCTTGCAATGACCACTTTTGGAGCTCTGCAAGTAAGTGGGTGTCTCATACAAACAATAGCAATGACTGGATATGAATGAAGCTGAATAAAAATTGTCTCTTCAATGTTCATCAAAATCAAAATGAGTTCTTACAAAGAATTGGATACCTTTCAGTAAAGTAAGAAATCTTATATTTTCCAATTATCCTTTGTCAAAAGGAGGCAGCCAGGACCATTTCTTTCAATGCTTTCTAGAAAAAAACATGGTCTGGGACCAAGTCTAACCAAAGGGATTTTGCTGAAAAGAAATCGAGAGAAGCTGTGGTTAAATGAATATAAATTTGAGTTAAAAGAGATCTGGCAAACAATTATATCATTATATCACTGCAATTAGTGACAAAAGTTGAAAATCTCAACAAGTGCAAACTAAGGATCAGTATGATCAAAAGGAAAGGTACAGAAAGACAGCAAAGATCCAAATGCTGGCAGTGTTTGTGCTATAAAGAAACAGCAGGAGAACCGTGTGCTAGAACCAACACACTGAGTGACATCCTGCCTAGCACAAACCTTCCAGAGGATTTGCACATTGTAGAGATTAAAATGGAGTGCACTAGTGACTTCTGTGCTGCAGCTGCCCAGGGGATGCCCCACAGGAGCAAAGCCCTCAGGAGCTGAGGGGGTGCAGGTCCCTCAGTGCCCACAGGGATGGAGAGCTCCCCGAGGCAGTGCCCCACTGTGCCACAGAGGCAGCCAGGACACATCACCACCTCCCCTGGGCATTCAGGAAACATCAGGAATGGGGAGAACTTGGATTTAGTCTGTCAATCCTGCTGGTTTTGCAAGAGTCTTGCATGATTTTTCCAGAGGAACATCTGAAGAACAGAACACAAATACACACACCTTCTGGTCGGTTTTGAGTTCAGTTAGATGTTTTCTTTTTTCACATCTCGTGCCCTATTTCTGCCAGCTGAAGGAGTATATTTCAGCTATTACAATTGTTCCTTTACCTTTCACAACTACAGGAGGAGAAGAGGAGGCCATTTGACCCCCACATCATTCCCTGCAGAAGGCAATTCACCTGGAAATTGTGGGAAAGTCTATTCCATGTCCTTTTGATAGTTTCGGGAGACCTACACTTTTAACTTGTTTTTCTTCTGTACAGGAAAAAGATACAAAAGTACAAGTGCAGTGAATCAAATGATCAGCTGTTTACTCTCCAGCTCTGAAGGCGCCTCCCAGTTTATTGCTCATTGTTTCTGGACCACTTTTATCTGTTCTTATCACCTCTTCAACACCACAAGGGAATCATTGCAGACAGCAGCCACAACCCATACTTTCCATATTCCTCTCACAGCTTCAAATAAAGCCAATTCCTGATAGCTTATAAAGAAACTTTAAAAAGAAATATCTTCCTCTGGTGAAATGATCCTTAAATGTAGGTACTAGAGCTGGAAGGCTGAAACAGAAAGAAATGTAAACTTCCCCCAGGAGGCCATGCAGAACCAGTGCTTGATGATAAAACAGGGTGGATGAGCAGTCTCAAGACTAGTGACTGGATCTGCTCATTGACTGCAGATAGCCACAATATGATGTGATGATGTGCTCGTGTGAGCAGCCCCCAGCACACCAGGGTATCAGGGAACATTGTGCATGTGTGTTTCATGCTGCAGGAGTGAGTTACAGGCCATCTAAGAATCCCACAATTGCTCTAAAATTAATGACCCTCCTGGTCTCCTAGGGGCTCCCCCACTTTGGTTGCCAGCCACCACCTCACTCAAGAGCACTAAACTAAAGTTCCTTTAGCTCCAGGAGGGTTTTTAAGGGTACAGTCCCCTTCCAGTTCAACGTGATTATCTCAGCAGGCCTCAGTTTAATTTGGCAGATCTGCTCTTTCTCAAAGAAAATAAGAAAGTTAACCACTGATGAACCGCTTTTCACAAAGCAGACTATTCACTTAGAAAAAGATTGGAAATAGAGCTTTTATGCATGAGGATCAGGCACCACCTTCAGCACAGGTCTCTCTCAAATAAAGGACAAAATTTTGTAAGCACTCAGAATCAATGTAAGACATTATGGAAATGTTTAATGCATGTTCAGTTCTTTTTGTTATTTTTCTTTTTTAAAAAAAGCCAATAAAAATCAATCACTTAAACAACCAAGCAAAAACCTAAACAAAAATAAAACCACAATTTTGTTCTTCCCCTCCTTCAGAATGAAGTTTTCAATGACTGGTTACCAGTCACATGAAGCTTCCTACCTATGAGGACAGGAATACAAATCCCCAATTAAGGGTTTTTAACCATTGACACATTAATCAGCAAATGCTTTTTTGTAGAGTTGGCATTGCCTGTTACAGGAAACGTGCCTTTAGGCACAACATGTTTTCTTCCATGTGTATTTCTATATATTTTTCTTTTTTTGCAGAACAAAACATAATCGGGAAGTCATAAAGACACTGCCTGAAAGATTTCAAGGTCTTTTGCTGTAAATTAACCAGAAATCTGCTTCTCTCAGATATTTGAAAGTTAAGTCTGAAGTTAGTGCCTGTATGCCCTTCATAGCCAGCAGAGGAGGAATGGCCTGCCAGTCTCCAGAGGGAGGACATATGCCAAACTTATAGATTAAGGCTAGATCCCACCCTAGATTTCCAGTTTGATTTTAGCCCAGCCCAGAGAGCTCATACATTTTTAGGATACAATTAAAATCAGAACTTATCTATTTTTATGCTTCATGATCCATGTATTTTACCTTGCTGTAAAAGACCATTAACAAATGCATCAGCTTCCATTTTTACAGCATTAAAGCCACCAGATTCTCAAAAAACTTAATGAACTTAAGCTTTAAAAGAAAAGAAAAACCTTGTCTGAGGGACATTGAGAAATTGTAAGCACTGAAAGTCTCTGTAACTTCATCCCTAAAGTTACTTGTCTTACAGAAAAGAATCAGAATCTTCTTAATAGTCCAATCCCATGAATAATTCATGGTAAGAAACTTGTCTGAACCCAAACTACTGTTTTCAACACACCCTAACTTTGGCTGATTTTTCAGTCCAACTGATCTCAGTATCTGGTTTTATTATAATTCCAGTGGAATACATCCAAATTTCCTTCTCCAAAATGTTCCAGGTTACATTCTGAGGTTTAGGCTGCCTTTCTAATACCTATGGCAGACTGAAAAATACCAGAGTAAAAATCAGATTTCTTTAGGGGCAGACACGATGTAACCAAATGTTTAGAGAAATTGATACCTCAGCCAGCAACATGGGTTTTACTTAGCAGCTGCATTTTGCTTAAAATAAATTTAGGAGAAGGTCTGAAGTGGGACTAGGGTGTCTAAAGCAGTAGCCAGCTAGACTTTTTAGGTGCAAAAAGCCAGACTGTTCAGAAATTCCCTTCCCAGCTGGTTCTGTGTTAGCTACTGCCTTTGGCTGACCTGAGAGCATCAGGTCTGTGCTGCTCTGCACCACCTCATTCTCCGTGTCCTCTCTGGGGACTGCTCCCAGGCTTGGGGAGACAGAGGGAAAAGCACCTAAAAATCAGGTTCCTCCAAACAAACCATCATACAGTCTTAGTCCCTCTCACAGTGAAGACTGCAGAGAGGCAGAAAAAGCAGTAAGTACTCATTTCTGAAACCAAGGCAGTCCTCTGCATTTGGCCAGGAAAAGTGGGAATACTCTCATCTGCAATGTAGTGCAGTGAGCAGGCAAAGTACTTCAAATCCTTTACAAGTATTCTCATTAAAAGCACTGTCTGTAAAGTCCTGGTGCTCGTCAGAGCTGAGACTCAGCTTTTGAGATACCATTCATCTTCCAAATACAAAAGTCTCCAACCATTATTAGTAAGTCCTGTGCCAGCAACTGAATTGGAGATACCTCTATGCACTGGGAGCTGCAGCCAAAGGGGCAGCCAAGCCAGGCCTTTGTACCTGAAAAGATTTTCATGAGGAATTGAATTACTCTTGGACACATTTACTTGCTTTGACTAAACAGTTGTGTTGTGCAATTTCCCCTTTCCAAATGCAGTTTCCATCCACAGCCTGTTATCAGAGAAGTGCTGACACAGTTTCTGTTATCACAGATTCAGAAGAGGATTCAGTGTTGCATATACATAAAAACAGTAATTTCCACCTGGATTGGCTGGACTTTCGTGTAACAGTTAATATTTAAAAAGTGGTTCTTTTTACCCAGTCACTTGTAAGTATCATAAGGGTCCTCTTGATGAGTTTCATTATTTTAGGTAGCTCTTTTCAGAAAGTGATTGGGTTACATGTATAAACTCTGGGAGCATGGCAAGTACTAGGCATGTGTTCATTTGTTAAGGTTTTATACTTGCTTTAGAAGAATCAAGAGAATATCTACACCTAAACTTCCTTGAGAAGTTTACTTTTTTTGCCCCACCCCCCTAGGCTAATGAAAATCTACAAATGTTCTGACATGTTTTCTGTGTGAGAAATTATTTGCTGAGATCCAGGCAAAGATAAAGCTTTTATGTATTGGGACCAGTACCTGCAGTTTTGATAACCATAATGATCAGTACAAGGCTTAACAAACCTTCTGCTTTAGGGCTTAAATTAAGTGGCTCAGTAAAACCATCTTTTAATTAATTGAAAATATTTCCAATAGCTTCAGATGAAGTTGTTTAAGCTCCAAGCCTGGCAAAGACTTTTCTCCCCAAACGAAATTAAAGCTGGGCTGGAGAGCAGCTTTACCACAAGATAATATTTCTTCATTTAGAATTACCACTACTGATTACTTGGTAAGTGTCATAAAATGAAACAATGGCCCTATTCAATGAAATATGTTTTCTAAATCAGAATAAAAAGATTTTATCTAAGGTAAGCTATGAAAATGTATCAAGAAATAAAGCTGTTTTCTATTTCATGGCTTAACTTTTTTGGTAAAATATTTGTTTTCCATATATTAAGAAGAAATGATGAGTAAACAAGGAAATTGCAACAAATTTTGAACTGTGAATAATTTCTAGGCTAATCCAAAATTATAACCTTGTAAAAGAATCAACTACATTTTTTCACAGTGCTTGGAGAGTATCATTGGAATAACAAATAATAGTATTTACTGGTCAAATAAGATCAAAATGTTTCATTAGTGCTCTGTATATTTTCCAGCTACACTCGGAGCTCTGTTAATGGCAGTGGAGCATACAAAGATGCTGAGGGTGTTGTTCATGGGAATCCAGGAATAGATGTGGGTAAAATGTGAGGTTACAGGAGAAATAAAAGCTCTTCAACACCGAGTTGATTTCTGGCAGTGTCAGAGTCTGGCTTATCTCTGTTTCAAGCTGATTTAAAATTTCTATGATTGCAACACATGTTAATAATCCAAGTACTGCTGATGAGTTTCCTGCCAGAATAGGAAAGTGCTGCCTCTCTGCTCGGTGTCAGAAGACCAGACCTTACCAGAATACAGGACGCAGGCCACCAGCCCCAGGCAGTTCATGCTTCTTATCAACTTCTACATAGCCCTGTAATACTAAAACTAACCTTTGGAAGACATTAAAAAGGGTTGATTTCCTGGTTTTTCTTCTACTTTCAATACAGCAATTTTTTTTTGTCTTTGCCTGATTAGGAACTGAATTCTTGATCAGCTTGAATAGACATTCAATTTCCTTATAGGCCACAGTATGCAAAAGAAAAGAAAAGAGAAGAGAAGAGAAGAGAAGAGAAGAGAAGAGAAGAGAAGAGAAGAGAAGAGAAGAGAAGAGAAGAGAAGAGAAGAGAAAAGATAGAAAATGAAAGTTGTAGATAAAGCTTTTCACATTAATTGAGATTCATGGTCAATTGCCCTGAAAAAATAAGTTAATCATCATGGAATCATAGATTCATCAAAGTTGGAAGAGACCTACAAGTTCATCCAATCCAACCATTCACTCAGCACTATCTCTGTAACCCCTAAACCACTAAACCATCACCCAGCACCAGATCCAGACACCTTTTGAACACCTCCAGGGATGGTACCTCAACCACCTCCCTGGGCAACCTATTTTAAAGCCTGATCATGTTATATTATCCACAGAACGACAGAGTATACTGCAGGGGCTGTAAAGTCCTCCTGATAGGGTAGGGTTTGTCACTGATGTTTGACCAACTTTTTTCTCTGAATTCTTTTAATCAGAATGTAAGATTAAATGAGTAGCATAACTATAGGAAGCAATTTATATTTAAAAGGTTTTTTCTCCATAACTTAAGACAGAAAATAGAAAAAGAAATTCAGGATTTATCATGATCGTGTTTGCAGGCACATCAGAAGCCAAAATAATCTATCTGGGTGAATCTTTGCATGTATGCAACTGATAAACCAAGATGTCTTCTGAAATTACAATTTTTGTAATCCCACAGTTTCTACCACAATGCTATGTGAGCACCTCCTAAAGGAGTTTTACATCCAGAGAGGTGGAAAAAGGCAATCTTTGTTTCTTGTGTGGGAAACTGCAGAACAAACAGCTACTCTCTTAAAGATTCACCAGGCTGATACCCCCTTTAAAAATGTGTATAATTTTAGGGCAATTACCTGAATATTTCCAAGAAAAGAGTGTGTGTGACATGGACCAGGAACCATATGTTTTAATTCTTGACCATTTCCCTAGAAATTATCTTTATGAGGTGAGTCTAAACCACGCTGTATTAACTTCTCTTAACTCTCTCTTACATGAAGTTACTGATTCAACAAGATATTTTCAAATTATAAAATTATTCATTACATTCATGATCCCAGATGATGGTATTTCCAGCCAAAACAAGTAAGATTTCTATCAGCACTATAACTTAAGAAGCTCCTGCCTGAACAAGATGAGCAGGAACCAGGCATGTTCTCAGGAAGTGCTGTTACAAACAATCTTCCTCAACACAGACCCTTCTGCCTCTAGAATGGCTTCTTCTTCTTCCTCCAGTCAGGAGGACACTTACAACGAATTCTGAGATCCTAAATATAAAGAGTATAACATTATTAAGAATTTAAGTACTATAGAAATTACTGACATCTTAAATATTAAGAATAATTCATAGGAACTCTTTAACATCAAAATTGAAGTTCTAGTCAATGATGCCAATGTACTGGGGACATTGGTCTCTGCATTTGAGTGGCCTAGACAGTTTGGGAAGAAACATCTCCAAATAGTTATGTACAACATGAACACATTTCAGTGCCTGACAGATTTTTGGTGCTGCTGCCCAGGCAGGAGTCAGACCCAGAGCAAAGCATTTACTTACACAGACTCTGAATTTGGTCCCAAGACTCTCTCAAGTACACTTCAAAGAATTTTACACCAGTTTACTAAAACAGAATCAACAACAACAACAACAACAAAAACCAAAGCAGAAAACCACAACCCTCAACCCTGTAACTAATCAAATCAAATAGAAATTCAAGAAGATGAATTACTTTCAGATTTAAAGAAAATGCAGGCAGACAAAAATCCAGACTCTTTTGCCTGAAGGCAGGGGGTTATTCATCCTCTGCATTTTAATGGCAATTTCAATGAAAAGCTAAGGAAATAATTTGTTTTCAGTCCCTCTTCTATAGTACTTTGCAAAATTAGTATAAGTTTTAGAAATCTTTTAATAAAAAACCTGCCTGCCACAGTAACAGCTACTTTAACAGACTCACAGCCTGGTTACTGTCAATTTAACCACTTGGAAAAAGAATCATCTAATATTAATTATGGATCACACTCAAATCTTTTTGGTGTGAAAACAGAAACACACTTATAGTCTGTGCTTGCTAATATCTAATTTTATGTTCAGAGGAAAAAGAGTCTAGGGAGTTCCCCCTTGTCCCTGCTCTCAAAAAGGTAATAAACTGCACCACAGCTGAGCAATTACATGATTTTTTTTTTTTTTCACTTTTAATTGATCGGTGAGGTTTACCTGGCTAGAGTCTGTGAAGATATTTTTGCAAAGGAAGTGTCTTACCTGGTAAGAGCTTTCAGGAGGGAAATCTTCTGTGTTGTTCTTTCTGCTTCTGTTGCACTTGTCTGTGTTAAAATTCTAATAGTGTTTCAATTTCGTACCATGGTGTAAACCCTCATCAGTTTCCTGCATGAGTAGAGAACCCAGTGATTTGGGGCTTTACACAAATAATTACCCATAGAGAGGACTTCCCACACATTTTAAAAGTCACACCCTGAAAATTTTTGGAGACAAACTTTTCCTTTTATACCTATGCTATTCCAGTTTCCAAGGAGTGGTGTTGCAACCTGTGGCTGATGCCATGGTGAAAGAAAATTACATATTTTTTCAGACCAGATGGAAGTAATATTTATCTGATTTAATATAATGTGGACTCTCTCCATCACCTTAAAATAACTAGATAATAATTTCTTACTATAGACAATGTCTCTGAGTTGACCCTTTCCCTCCGCCTTCCAAGTTGCCTATTATAACTCCATAGTTTGGAATAATTAAAGTGTGTTTTCATCCCCCTTAGCCACTAGAATTTATTTCTACCTGTTTTAGGTGCTAATGAGATCTTCTCCTGTAAAGGAGTCAGGATGATGGAGATGACAAAATGGAAGCAGTGGGGAGCTCCTCAGGTCACTGAAGAGGAAATCTTGACAATCCAGGATGCATGGAGAAAGTGCTGTGCAGGGGACCTTCAGAGATACCAAATAAAAGTGTTAAAACCTTGGTTTTAACTGCTTTAACTGCCTAAATACCACAACTTCCTCTGGCAGGCATAGCCAAGGTAGATCAACTTGAGCTCAGGTGTTTCTGCGTTACAATTTGTGCTATGTAGGAAAAAAAAAAAAGTCTTGGAGATGGATTTTGAACCAGGACCAAAGTAAAGGTAAGTCTTAATTTCTTGATTCACAGTAAACCTTCTGCATGAATTTGTGCAAAATTGGTGCTGGACTTGAGGAAATGCACACAGCCTGACTATAAGCACTAGTAAGCTGCTCTGTAGGCACTGGCTGTTGTTCCTTCTGGTTGTAGTTGTAACCTATGGAGACTTTACAAGGCCCAAGACATTCTCATATTTGAAAACACTCAGAAAAGAAGTGCCTACACCCAAATGCACTGTGGGATCTGTCCTGCAGTTCAGGAAAACCATTTTTACTGCTTGGTGAAGGTTTTGAGCACTCTGATAATAGTCACCACTACATATTTTCTTTTTCAAGCAAGATGCAACTTCTCTGCTTCACTTTTTTCCCAGCTTTGATCAACCCTCCCACTATTCAATCCTTTTTTTCCACAGGTTCAGCTAGTGAACTACATTAGACATAAAATTTTTACTCTTCTATCAGTAGATCAATTCAGTGTTTTGTCTTCTCCTGGGTCTTCAGTCATAGAAGCAGTAAAAACTTTTTTTTTTTTTTTTTTGAGCCATATTAACACAAAAAAAACCCCCAAAACCAGGTGCCTTAATATCATCATGGTTTTGAGAATTGCAGAGAAAGTAGCTGCTTTCCACCAAAAGTAGGCAATTGACATAATAATAGTATAGCAGAACACGTTAAGTCTTGCTTGTTTTACACAAGTAGTGGTATTGAACAGCTAAGAGTATCTGTAAAAAACCTTTCCGAACATGCTGAGACAGCTGAACTTGCACAATGCACTATTTACTTGTCAGTAAACCCAACAAATGTGTAACATTCAATATGGAAAGACAGGTCTCATCTTAACCAGCTGGCAAGCCAAAGCAGCAAAAGTCTGTTTTTGCCCCAGGACATAGTCTCAGCTTTCCCCCAGAACTGTGCTGAGGCCAGGGAAGCATTTGAGAAAACCCCTGCACCCACCCACAGTCAGTCTACTGATGTCTTCAATCCATGACATATCTGAGATCTCTTTTAACTACCCTGTTATGTAGAAGCCATGGACTTTCATTCAAACAGAGAGAAAATACAGTCATCAAAACATTAAGCTCACATGAAATTTCCATTTCCTTACAGAAAAGACTGTATGGGATCTGAACACTCTCCAAACCATGCAGCCGTTCTGGAGTCACACTTGAACATTTGAGCTCAGACTTAGCTGTCCTTGTTGAATATTTTATGTTGACACAAACCACATATGTTATGTATCTGCCTCCTTTTTCCCTTTTAAATTGCTTTCTCTGATCAGTGGAACAAAGATACAAAAGGAAATTAATCTGCTGCACATGAATGTCCTTCATGGTATTTAAAGTCTTTCCCAGATCTTACTCTGAAAGGGCATGAAGATAAGCCCAACATGAATTGCAGCATACAGATTTGGGTAGACAAATTTTGAGAAAAGGAAAACTTTTTTTTTTTTTACCTTATTTGCAGAAAATGAAGGTTATCGGCTCAGTTTCTGAATATTAGGACATATTCTTCACAATATCATTTATAGTCACAAATCTCAAATTAGAGGTAACATTTATTTTGTTTGGAAATAAAAATTCTGAACAGTCTTTATTTAAATTAATTTAGTTGGGTTAATATTTCTTTATTCATTTCAGATTTGTTAGGTTTTGAAATTTTTATGCTTAAGGTCTATTTTCACAAGAATTTTCAATTCCAAATCCAGCATGAAAAACAAATTCTGCTTTTCCCCAGGTATTTGTGAAACTGAGGGTCATAATAATTATTTTAAAAATTGAATTATTAGACAATAATTATTTAAAAGACTAGAAATTTATTATAATCCTTTTTTAAAGGATTAGAGATGACAGATGAAGAACTGAAGCTGATACTAAAGAGTTTCAAGAACTGTTCTGATGATTCTTTGCTTAGAGTAAACATGGAGTTAAACATAGGAATGTCTGTACATGATATAGTCACTGATTTGAGCAATTATTGAAGGATTTGTTAAAATATCTGCAGGTAAAACTTAAAATGCTTAGAGGTTGTTGAAATTTAGATGGAAGTTGTTGCAGAGATCTTATAAATATGTGGAGTCACTAAATAAGCCAAAACAACATTCCGTAATTACAGATACACATCAGTGACTGGAAAGAAGTGTTTTTCCTGTAGTTTCTGAAGCAATAATTTATTTGGAGACATTTCTCTTGGGGCAGTCTACTACGGCTTTGGTGCTAGTTTGTCTTTCTCATTTGTGAAAAATGAAGGACAAAATCAGATAATAAAGGTAGAAAAGCATCATGTATGTGATGAAATACCTTTTCTGTAATTTTCCACTATTGTGGGAAAAAGCAAAGCTCCAATCTTTGGCAAGGGAGATATAGATCACAGCATATAACTTTTATTCTAATGCATTAACTGTAGAATCACCGAATCATTATATTTGAAAAATATTTCCAAGATCAAGTCCAACCTTTGAAAACCACCATGCCAACTAAACCTAAGTGCCATGCCCAGTCATTTCTAGAACACTTTTGGGTATGGTCAGAAGTGCCACCTCCCTGGGCAGCTGTTTGAATGCTTCATAACCCTTTCAGTGAAGAGATTCTTCCTGATGTCCAACCTGAACATCATCTGCCACAGCTTTGAGGCCATTTCCTCTTGACCTGTTGCTAGTTGTCTGGGAGAAGAGGTTACTTGCCTAGAAGTCATGGAGAATGCAGGGGGTGGTTTGGTTTATTTATTTATTGTGCACATGATGATGCTCATTGCACCCTACATTTGCCAATTTCCCCATGCAGACAATAATTCAGTCGCTCCACATAAGTCTCTAGCTCCTGACTATTGTGAGTGGATTTATGGAGATCCTGAAACTTTGGTCAGGCTGCAGAAACAGGTCTTCAGGTAAGCTACAAGCCTAGAAAATGTCTTCCAGCTTCTGTTTTGAGATTACTAGATAATAGCAGCCCTTGCTGAAACATCGTGGCTCTTTTTGACCAAGGTGGGGCAGTATCCTTGAGGCAAACCATGAACCTTGTCCAGAAAATGGGAGTGATGGCATTTGCTAACACATCATCTGAAACGTCTTCAGAAAATGATATAGAGTAGTCTAAAAAAGTATAAAGGTTGTTCCAAAGCTGACTTCATGGGCCATGCAATAGTGAGTAAAGGGTATTAGAAGAACTTAAAATAGGCAGATATAGACCCATTTGAGGTGAGGATGACACCAATGATAGGGCCTCAAAAATGTGGATGGAAAACTGGACCTGTAAATGTAACTACTGCCTGTGGTTGGTTTTCTTGGCACATCTTCTAGAGAATGTGGGTTTTTCACATTTATTGCTTAACACATTCCAGATAATTCATCAGCATCAGCTATTTCTCCCCTTCAGAGGCCCTACTAAATGAACATGTTTGAAGTCAATAAAAAGCAATCTCCCTAGAATATGGAAAAATCAGTTTATTTACTTGCTTATGAGGAGCAAAACTATTTTTTACATTCCAAGTAGTCTGTTTTCTGTTTTCAAATTGGCATGCATGAAGTTGAAATCATATCAACATAGGTTATGTTTAACTGCAGGAGTTTGGAGGTATTTTCTTAGGCAAAAGAAGACCAAACCCAATTAAAAATTTATCAAATAGATGCTGTCCTTGTCTACAAGAGTTAAATTTGAGACAAGTGTGAAATTAATATCTGATTTGTAATTAAGCTCATAGTTACATAATGGGTTAAAAAAACACATCAGGAAACTCAGGCTATGAGCTTTGTTACATTCAGCTTTTCTTATTCTTTCCTTACAAGTAGGTACAAGCTCTACTCACCTTTGTACTGGAAAAAAAAAATCTGTATTAAAACTAAAACAAGGAGCAGCCCTGCAAAAAATAACTTTGCAGCCCTTCTTAAAGGAAGGGTTTTTACAGTTTTACACTAAGAATGGTGAACTCAGTCACCATGGCTAGGACACTGGGTACATAGAAATGTTTATATTGAAAAACACCTTTAAGATCAACCAGTCCAATCCTTAGCCCATCACTGCCAAATGCATCACTAAACCATGTCCCTAAGTGCCACATCTACATATCTTTTGAACATTTGAAGGAATGGTGACTCTACCATTTCCAGTGCCTGACCACCCTAACAGTGAAGCCATTTTTCCTAATATTGAAACTAAACCATCCCTGGCACAACTGGAGGCCCCTTCCTTTTTGTCCCATCACTTGTTACCTGGGAGAAGAGACCAACCCCAACCTGGATTCAGCCTCCTTTTGTGGAGTTGTAGAGAGCAAGAGGGTCCCTCTGAGCCTCCTTTTCTCCAGGCTAAACAACCCCAGCTACCTCAGCTGCTCCTCTCCTGACTTGTGTTCCAGATTCTTCACCAGCTCCATTGATTTTCTCTGGACTCACTCCAGTACCTTCCTTGTAGTGAGGGGCCCAGAACTGAACACAGCATTTGAGGTGTGGCCTCACCAGTGAAGAGTACAGGGGGTGATCACTGCCCTGGTCCTCCTGAGCACATTATTGCTGGTACAGGCTGGGATGCCATTGGCCTTCTTGGCCACCTGGGCACACAGCCAGCTTGTGTTCAGGTCCTTTTCAGCCAGGAAGCTTTCCAGACACTGAAAGCTGTGCATTTGTAGATGCTGCAGAGATGAGTACATCTGCATGCTACATAGGCAGATAGTGACAGGACAAGGGGTAATGGTTTCAAACTGAAAGAGGGCAGGTTTAAATTAAGTGTTGGAAAGAAATTGTTTACTCCAACAGTGATGAAGCACAAGAACAAGTTCCCCAGGGAGGTTGTGAATGCCCCATCCCTGGAAGTGTTCAAGGCCAGGTTGGATGGGACTCTGAGCAACCTGATGTACTGGAAGGTGCCCCTGCCCATGGCAGGGCTGTTGAAAATAGATGATCTTTAAGGTCCCTTTCAACCTGAACCATTCTATGATTCCATGAGGTTATTGTGACCCAATTTCAGAACCTGGAATTAGCCCCATAAAATTGACCTCATCCCATTAATCCAGATTGTCCAGATTCCTCCATGGAGCCTTTCTACCCTCCAGCTGATCAGCTTGGTGCTGGCAGCAAATTCACTGAGTGTGCTCTTCATCTCCTCATGCAATGCAGATTGTTGATGAAGATATTGTTTAAGACTGTCCCCTGTACTGAGCCTTGGGGAACACCACTTGTGACCAGTAGCCAACTCGATTTAACCCCATTCACCACTACTCTCTGGGCTGGGCCATCCAGACAGGTTTTTTCCCAGAAAACAGTGCATCCATCCAAGCCGTGAGCAAGCAGTTTCTCCAGGAAAATGGTACAGGAAACAATGAAACACTACCAAGCAACATAAGCAGCTAAAACAACTTCTGCAGATCTTGGGTTAGATGTCTTTTATCTGAGTATTTGTATACAGCAATTAATTGTTTTATTAGTCCTCCAACATGTTCATGTTCTCTTTGACATTTACAATCTTGTACAGGAAATGCCCATAAAGTGTGTATTTATAGATGCTGGATAGATGAGTACATTTCCATGCTATGCAGCTTTCCCTGCAATATGAGCAATTGTCATCAAGTAAAAGAAAATTGTTAAACATTAACAGTGGGATTTGTCTGATCAAAAATTGATGGTTACATTTACATTACTCTGCCAGATGGATTTTATTTAATACCAACAATATCGAATCCTAAGTAAGGGATAGTTGTTTTAAACTTAAAGAGAGTTGATTAAGGCTAGATATAAGGACAAAGTTTTTTACTGTGAGAATGGTGAAACATGGCAACAAGTTTCCCAGAGAGGTGGTAGATGCCCCAGCCCTGGAAACATTCATGGTCAGGCATGACAGGGCTCTGAGCAATCTAATCTTGTTGAAGATTTCCCTGCTCATTGCAGAGTGTTGGACTAGATGAACTTTAAAAGTTCTTTTCAACCCAAACTCTTATTTGAGTCTATAATTCTACAGTAGGTCAGAAGAAATGTTTCCTAAGAGAGAGTTGTCCCTATATGGATGGCACAGATCCCACCAGATGTGGAAAGGTACTTTGTGGGTAACCAAAATAAAGTGAGATTAATCCTGTATTGCTGAAAGTAGTGCATCTCAAGTCAAGATTTGCATTAACAGAACTGTAAAATCAAAATTTTGGACAAGTATAGCTTCTAGAAAATCTAGTCTGCACCTTCCTGAGAAATCCAGCCAGTATTACTAGACACTCTTTAACTTATCAAGGGTTTAATACAACCAGTTCCTTCTATAAACCCTACAATGAACTCTTAATCTCTTGAGCACAAGAAAGAAAAAGAAGGACAATAACCTTTGTTAAACATCTCCATGTTCTCTGCTCAAGGTCTTTCAGGAAGTGATCCAGAGGATGATTCAAAATGTTGCAGTACAACAATTACCTGTTCCCTACCAATATCCATGTGCAGAAATTCACAGTGGCACCAGACTGATGTGTTGGTAAAGGTCAGAGTGCAGGAGACTGAGACAGAATAAGAAATCATGAGAATATGGTTGAGACTGCAAAATAAGATAAATACTTATATACTTATTTAGCAGTAGATCTTTTGAGTTTACAGTTCTGATTGAAGAACAAAATCAGCAATTGTAGCAGTGATATCATTTTCCTGGGGCAGAGAGGCCAAAGACCAGAGTGAAAAGGACTTTCCACAACTACGTACTCCATTATCCATTTTTTACACATGTCAGTGGACAGAAGTTGGCCCTTGGGTACTGAAAAACCTGTCCTGAGCACAGGAAATAGGAATGCATGTTCTCTCAAGGCAGAGAGTCCAGAGCTGGCTGCTCCTGCCCCAGGAAAGGGGACCATAGGATATGGGAGTCATAAGAGGGAGAGCTTGCCCCTCTGGGAAGGGTGAAGACAACTACTGGTACTTCATTCAGATGTCCCTTTCACTGCAAAGTTCAGATTTAACACAAAATGAGCTAAAAAAACAGCAGACTGTCAAAACTTTACTGGTGCATTTTGGTGCTCCGTGGTTTTGTCCTGCCCCTCTGAACTTGCCAGCTCATGTTCCTTCAGTTTAAAACACTTCACAGTTATTGTATATAGTGCCTTTCATCAAAGGATCATGAGTTACTTTGCAAACACTGATTATGCGTTTCAGCCTTACATGAAGAATAATCCTAGTCCAAAGTAATGAATTAGTCAATGAGAGAGAGAGAAATATTGTCTTGGTTCCCAGCCTCCTGCATTAGAGGCTACTTAAGGTCATAATTTTGCATATTCATCATTTAGACCTGAAGGAAGTAATAAGAAAAAGTATTCTTGAACACGGCACAGACTAATCAGTGCTGACATTAGATAAGAGGAAAACATTTTTTAAAAAGAACAAAAGCTGAATGATTAAAAGTCCAAATAATACCCTATTACAACATGTTAAATAAAGACAAATGAAACAAAGAAATGCATCTTGGTGGTTTTATTATTGTAGCCATAGACTCATTACATATCAGAAGCTGAAAGAAATAAATATGATTTAGAAAAGTAGATTAATGATTGGGTTTTTGCCAATATGCCACAGGAACAAATGGTGCTAGCAATACAGCTGAAACAATGCATGCCAAGTATTTACCCTATTTTTGCAATGGAAACTATGTCTAAATTAATGTATTTTAAACATATCTGTGTACTATTTAAGATTTGTATTCTAAAAAGAATTTTGAGATTTCCTACTTGGTGTGAATTATGTAATTTCTTATTTTCTAGAGGAAAAAAACTGTTACATATTGCCTTGAATAGATGTCAGTTTTCCCTTAAAAGAATTAGAGGATAGTAGGCCATCATTAGAAAATATAAAGATTTCCATCTGACCCCCAGCAGACTTTTCATTCCTTGATTTCTGCTCCAAAAATGAATCAAGTGTAATGTGTATTATGTCTCTAATCCCTCAATTTTAGCTTCTTACATTCACAGGGCAGTCATTCCCCTTCAACTTACAACAAAACCAGTTTTCATCACAATCAGGACTGCCTCTTGTGAAAAATGGAATGGAGCTATTCATAAATCTAAAACCGAATTTTGCCTTTCTACCAAAAATATCACTTCCTTATCACATGCCACGAAATGAGCCCACTCTTTTGGGTGAGCAGCTCCCATGCTGCCCAAAGTCTGTCAAAATTTACAATTATGATGCCAATAGGGCAGATTCCAGCTGTTTGTGCCTCATGGCCAGATGTGGACTTTTGCATATCCCTTTTTGCATGTCCATGATTACCTGAGAACATATCCTCCAAATGCATTTGCAAAACAGTTGAGGTGAGACAAGTGGTAAAGCAGCATGTTTGTGTTTTCACACTAGGTTGCTAAGGAATGTCAGAACTAGGACTGTTATCTAAGCAGTCACTATGTTTACAAGGAGAAGAACAAAATGATTGAGGTCTTTCTCCCAAGTACCCTAAAAAGACACGATAAGAAATTACAATGTCATTGTTTGCTTTCAGTACATTAATCTCTCTAATGTTACGTAGACATTATAAAGGTTATCTTTGCTGAAATTTACCATTTCGGTACCAACATTATGGACTTGGTGAAAATTTGATCGTGAAATTGCCATTTTCTTTCAGTTATAGTTACCTATTCAAAGCAAATTAAAGTTTATAGCACATCTTTTTCAAATGCAGGTCGCTTCAAAAAGATATATTGATTTGCAACCTGAAACATGATGATCTGACGTCAGTATTCAGGCACTTTGCATTCCAAAGCACTCCCTTTTGTGTTTAGAGACCTCATGATGTTATCCCAAGCCACAGACTAAACACCCAATTTGAGATTTAAAAAATAGTAACACATCAATTCATTTGGCAATTTTAACATATAAATCTACACATACAATCTGTAGTCCATAATGGAACAATAATCTTGTGATCTTTTGGACTAATTCCTAAAGGCAAAGGCTTTAGTTATGGATGAGAACAATAGAGGACCCAGTTCAGAGGGATTAATGAAGGTATTGTTTTGTACAGATGTGAAATCTATGAAAATCTTCGTTACATGCCAAAATATCAATTAGTGACTTTCCTTTTCACTGGATCCTCTTTTCCTCCCCTTCATTGTACATAATGCTTTCCCATGTTCTCACCAAGTTTTTGTCCTAGCAGAGCTAGAGAGAGGGTGGAGCACCCTCTGCAAGGAAATATCCAAACTGTAATATTGTGTGTACAACTCACTAACCAGCTGGTAGCACATAAACATTGGAGGTCATATCCAGTCCATGCATAGGTGACCTCAGAGCATTATCCAAAGCCTTTTCACTGACCCCAAGGCACTGGCTGGTGAACTAAAGCATAATATGAGTACATAAACTTCTGCCACCCACCCTTTGGCCAGATTTGACTCCTCAAGGCATATTTGACTCCTCACCCAAGTCTCACCCAAAAGAGTGAAGAAGCCAAGTAGAAACAGTGTAAGTAAACACATATCATGCAAAGCTCATTCAGGTGATTTTCACTTGTATTTTCCAGAGGGAAAAATCAAGAGTTGTATTTGCTAACTAGCTTGAACTGTGTACTTTACAAACAAAACCTCAGCCAAACTGGTCATTTCATAGAATAATAGATAACACTGGCCCAACAGGGCTCATCTCTTGAGAAAAGAAGCACTGACTAGATGAATCTTTTCTTGCACTGTGGAGACACAGGGTAGACAGGGAACACGTGAGATCTTTAACCTTCCCTCCTGGGCAACCACTGAATAAAGGCACCAGGGACCTCAGTTTATAACAAACAACTGCTCCATATTACACTTCATCTAACAATACACCACACACACACTGCTGCTGCTGCTGCTCTGAAATGTCTTTATTGGTCACAAGCCCAAATCCCTCTGTGGGACCTGACCATCTGTTACGGAGAGCAGGACACAGTTTGGTGCACAGTGTTACCTACAGACAGGAAACTAAAACCAGCAACAGCAGGATGAGGTGGTGCATAAACCATGTGGTGCTTACAAAGCGGGGATCAGCCTTCTTGTTCTTTCATTTCCTCACCTTTTAACTGCAAAGGGGAGATTCTTGCCAATGTTCTCAAAAGGAGCCTGTGATATCTTTCAACATTTGCACCCAAGTAATGTCAGCATATCCATATGTCCAAGTTTTTCACTTTCCCAGGCTGTTATCCAAATCCTCTGATGTGCAACTGGTACTTTGGGAGGGCACATCCTCTTCCAGAGCTACTACAAACTCATGAAGCCAAGCAAGGTAGAAAAACATCTACACAAGTTTCAGGCAAAATTCATAACTACTTCCTTTGGATCTTTGGGGAGGATGGAAAGGAGATAATGGTACAGCTAAGCTTGTTGAGTTACTGAGTTGCTTTCTATAGCTTAAATCATGAATTTTAGAAGCGGTTTTGTAACAGCCATCTTTAACAGACTGGCAGCTTTCGAAGACAAATAATAACATTAGAATAATTTTAGGATACTTGACAAGCAAATTTCTCTCTTGGAAGAAGAAGTGTTGACTTAAAGCAGTTTCTTCATGTAAGAAACAAGAAATCAGATTTCCTTGACCACATTTTCAAGGATATCTCTATACATTTTTTCCAGCTCATCTAAAGCCAAAATTGCAAAACCAGAAAAGTGTTATCCAGTGCAAAGCCAAGATAATGGGATGTGGAATTGCATCCAAATTTTGTGATAATTATGACACAATAAATGTCAAATATGATGAAGTTTTACCATCACTAATTTGCATCACCCAACATGAAAATAAAATATACAGCTGTTTCATGTGGAATAAAGAAACAGCATTTATCCCTCATGTTTTATTTCATCAGGTTTGAAATAATTATGCTTTGTTCTGGGTCCATAACCAGGCTGAACTCTGTTTTCAGCTGATTTGGGTTTTTAAATTCATTATTTTAATTGGACAATATCGTATTCATTTCTCAGCTCTATTGCTGTGTGTAAAAGCCATCACAGACTCTCTGATGGTGTATTTCTGAATAGACCTTCCCTAGGCAGGCTGCAAATGTTCATCACCCCTCCAAAGGCTATCTACTAGAAAACAGCATTCATTGGCCTGCTTTAGACATATTGTGCATGACTTTTGAAATATCTTTACTTCCTCTGTTTCAAATTTGCCCTTTCTAATCTTGCCCTTTCCTATAGTAAAAAGGCAAGAAAAGTTCAGAGTCCCTGCTGGCCAAGGAACCTGCCCTGGCTTCCCCTATCACTGCAGGACTCCAGCCTGTCATCCAACCCAGGAAACACTTGTGAGGCTTAAAAACACAATCCATATCCCTCTATCCATGTCACAGGATTCATTCACAGTCTGGCAGGGGAAGGGAGGTGGGGTTGAGCTTATAGCAGCAGCAAAGTATTGCTCCCACTGAGTATGTATTTTATTTATACAGGCTGTCACAGAAGGGAAAGAGTCCTTACTTGATCACAGTTCTGCTTACCTTACATTTTTTCTTTATTCTGTTTCTTTCTTCACATTCATTCAATCAAATTATTAAATACAAAATTGCAGAAAAATAAGGCAACAATGCTGGGTGAATGCTTTCCTTCCTACATGATGTATTCAACTCAAATTGCAGACATTAAGAGTGGAATGACAGGTTTATAATCATTGCATTACCTCACTGAACACTTCAGAGTCTCCAAATTTATTTAGTGTCATCTGAAGTCTGTCACCTGTGTGATATCCACCTTTTGTGCAAGTAGGTCAGCTCTTTTCAATCTTGATTTTTAATTCATAGAATCACAGAATCATAGAATCCTTTATATTGGAAAAGGCCTCTAAGATCACCAAGTCCAACCATAAACCTAGCACTGCCCCACTAAACCATGTCCCTCAGTGCCACATCTATAGATCTTTTAAATGCTTTCAGGGCTGGTGACTCCATCACTTCCCTGGGCAGCTTTTTCTAATGCCTGATCACCCATTCAGCAAAGGATTTTTTTTCCTAATATCCAACCTACACTTTACCTGGTGCAACTTGAGGCAATTTCCTCTGGTCCTGTCACTTATTACTTGAAGGAAGGGTTTTTAAACCAGCTCAAGATCAAAATAAACTATTGATATATTAGTGGCAGAAAGTAGCAATCATTTGAGAAGCATGGATGAAGACTCAAGAGAAAAATCAGAGCCCTGCATGGTTAACCCTGGCTGTTAACCACCTCCACACTGCTAACCACTGTGTAATGAGCAGAAATTGATAGCACAGACACATGGAGCTGATATAAATGACACAATTGATAGCTGGCCATGGAGCAGCAGGAGGTGTGAATGCTCCTGCTCTGTGTGCCCACATCGACCCCACAACCTGGCAGGGGAGCTCCAAGAAGTCATGCACATGGGTCCCCATGTGCAGCCCCATCCCACCACCCCCTCAGCTGGGTACAGAGGCCTGGCAGTGTCTCACAGGAGGGTGCTGTGTCTGGGCAGGGCAGCACTGTGACACTGCTACCCCATGGCAGTGTGAAACCAACTGCTGCTGCTGCTTGATTTACAAGGACATTCTCCATACCAAAAAAAAAAAAAAAAAATTAAAAAAAAAAATTCTTTTTTGTGCTGACTTCTCCTTTGTTTAACAAAAACCCAAAACCCAAAAAAACCTCTTTGTATTTTCTTGGTTAATATCTTGTACACCAGACAATCTGCTTCCTCTTGAGCACTATTGGATGTGCAAGTTAATGTTTTGGTAACAGGAGTCTACAGGGGAGACTTACACAAGGAGCTGCTAGAAGTTTCACACATGTCCCAGTGGAGCACATGCCAGCAGGCTCCAAGATGGTTCTGCCACTGACCAAGGCCAAGCCTATCAGCAGCAGTGGTAGCACCTCTGGGATAAGATATTTAAGAAGGGGGGAAAATCCCTGCACATTTGCAGCCAAAGAGTGGAGAACATGTGAGAGGAACAGCTCTGCAGACACCCAGGTCAGTGAGGAAGGAAGGGCAGGAGGTGCTCCAGGTGCTGCAGCAGAGATTCCCCTGCAGCCCTTGGTGCAGCCCATGGTGAGGCAGCTGTGCACCTGCAGCCCATAAAGGTCCACAGGGGAGCAGAGATCCACCTGCGTCCCATGGAGAACTCACACTGCAGGGATATGCCCAAAAGAGGCTCTGATCCACTGGAAATCTGAATCAGGCTCCTGGCAGGAGCTGTGGTGCAGTGGAGAGAGGAGTCACGTTGGAGCAGGTTTGCTGGCAGGATTTTTGACCCTGTGGGGGTATTCATGCTGGAGCAGTTTGTGGAGAGCTGCTGCCCATGGGAAGGATTCACACTGGAGAAGTTTGTGAAGAGCTGTCTCCCATGGGGAAAATTCCAGACTGGAACAAGGAAAGAAATTACAAGTCTTTCCACTGGGGAGGAAAGAGCTGCAGAGACAATTTGTGATAAATAGACCATTGTCCCCATTGCCCATCCCCCTGCACCACTGGAGAGAAGATAATCATGAGCAAAGTGGAGCCTGGGAAGAAGGGAGGGGTGGGGAGAAAGTTTTCAAGATTTGATTTTATTTTATCAATATCTTTATTGAAAATCTCTGATTTGCTTGGCAAAAAATTCAGTTAAATTCCCCAAGTCTGTTTTGCCCATGATGATAATTTATGTGTGATCTGTCCCTGCCCTTAAGTCAGCTCCTGAGCCCTTTGCTATATTTCCTCTCCCCTGTGCAGTGGAGGAGGGAGAAGATAGAGCAGCTTCAGTGGGCATTGGGTGTCCAGCCAGGGTCAATCCACCACATCAGCTTGGACAGTTGTGGGTGTCCCATTCACCTGTCACATCTACAAGCCCTTCTGCCTTGACAGCCACTGTTATCCAGGCTATTTTGCCAAGGGCAGACCATAAGGCCATCCCTAGAAGAAGCCCTAGATTCAGGAGGAGTATATTGTATTACACATACCCTTCCCAGGGCACTGCTCAGGACCTTGCTGTCATCCTCTAAAACAGTCAGAAAGCATTTTCTGTCACTTGGTCTCCAGCATGAGCTCCACTAGCAGGAACAAAAGACAATTACCGTAAGATTTAATGCAACAGATGCAGTTTTAGAAGTGTTGGAATATTTTTAACAAGAATAACCATAGGAACAGCTTACAAACTGGTTGTACATCATCCATCTGTTCATATCAAGACAAGCTGCTATTCTTAGAAAACACACTGTAGGTCAAACCGAAATTATAACGTAGGAAACTGAATTTTTTGATCTTCGTTGCAGAAGTCAGAATAAAGGAGACTAAATACAATTGGCATATGTATACATTTTCCAAATGTGTGCTATGTTCCACCTGTAATTTAAGTAAAATTGTATTTGTAATGAAAGGATCTGTGACTTTTTTCTACCCTGCTGCACATGTAGAAAACTGATAACTTGAGCATATAACACAAACCCAGAAGACCCCATTGAAGTCTGACTACACAGCCCAGGGCAGCAATACCTTTTTTATACAGCCCTTCCCAGATGTGTCATGTCCACATGCGCTGTAGAACGCATATTTATGCATAGGAAATCCCAGCTAAAGTTATGGGAACACTTATCATAACAGCTATTTCCACCCTTGGGTAGCTGACATTTTTTAATTCAGTCCTATCCTTTTAAGAGAAACTTTCTGAGACTTCAGAAAGTGCTGTCAGCCATAGGTGAGGGACTAAAAGGAAGTACTCTGTGAACTGAGTAGAAATTTTGAGGAGAGCATGATGTCATTTACATAAGCATAAATGAGGGAAGTAAGATAGCACTCAACAGTTTTTTAAAAAAACCAAATGGTTCCTTTCCAGCCCCTTGCTCAGCAGACTACATTTCTTAGTCTGCTTATTGATGAATCTTTAACCTGGCTCCATTTCCTCCTGGCTGGCCCTGGTCAGTAGAGTGCAGAGCTCTAAAGAATAGGTGAGGGCACTCAGACAGCTCTGTTTCTCCAGAATAAGTCGACAGACATAGCTGCCTGACTGGGACTTCTTGTTTGCTCTTTGTGGGTTTTATTTATACTTTCAAGTTCTTCATTACAGCTGTGTCTGAAAGTGGAGGGGACAGTTTAGTCCCATTTAAGCCAAGTTCATGTGTGGTATCCGCTCCTACTTTCTCTTTTCAAAATGGGAAGACAGCCAAGGGACATCCAATCAGTAGGAAAATGATCTTCAGGGATGCTTGAGTGAGGACCCATCAAAGTAAAGAGCCAACACAGCTGGAAAAAATAGGAGACAGCAAGACCTCACTGAAAGCCAGATGTTCAGTGCACATTTTTCTTTTTAATTTTTTTAATCAGAATTTTTTAACAACAACAGAAACATATCCTACTTTTTCCTAAAATACAGTCAGGAAAGGAGATTGCTTATGAGTTTAAATTGTTGTGTTTTATTGCTCTAATTCCTTTGAAAAAAGTTTAGACATAAGATGTTATTAATTGGAGAAGAAACATATGCTTCTTGGCTTGGTAATGCTCAGTGCAGTCAGTGTTGGATTTTTTTCTTTCTGTGTACTTTCACAGGATGTCTGTTGGTTTTGAATTAGTTGCATTGTAGAGTTAAATTTATATGATGGGATTTAGCAGACAAAACAAAGACCCTTTACAAAAATGTTTTCATGAAGATTTTGATGGAAGAAGAGATATAAAAAATGGGAAAGAGTGTTGCTGAAGCATAAGAAGTCTATAGGGAATGTTTCCCTGCACAGCTTAAAAGCTTGGTAAATCCAGCACTGAACTAATTTACAAGGGGCTGTGACTGAAGCAATGCCAAGAGAAAGAAGAAGGGAGGATCAAATGTCAAAAAAACCCCAAGTCCTATTGAAGAAGTCAGTGTAGGGATAGAGTGGTAAAAGAACTTGGAATCAGAGATGCCTTGTTTGGGCCAGATGTCTCAATGTCTCTGTACAGGTGTGACTAATATTTCCCCTGATACACAACAAACTTGAGAAGAAAGACCACTCAGCAGGGATTTAAAGAGTTCAACTCTTGGCTTCATTATTAACCTTTTCTGTGTGTACATCAAGTCCTGATCCTCCCTCTTTGTGTGAGCTCTCCTGGAAAGAGACTCTGTCCTGTCATGTTTGCATCTACTCGACCATTGTTTGACGAGAAATGTTTTCAGAAGCATGGCTAAACAGTTTTATTCAGAAAAAAATTGAGAAATTTCACAGTTTTTCAGTCAAGATGCAGACACATACTGGCACAACACTGGACATTCCTCATCTACATGGTTGTCAGTATGCTGCTTTTAATGAGAAATTACTAGTGGCCGTAGTAACTGAGGATTGTGGAGGAAACAGCTGAGGGAGAGTAAGAGACAGTTTTGAAAGCTGGAAAATGTAATCTGAAATGAGCTTATTTTGAATTCAGCTACAAATTTGCTTAATTACAGAATGAATTAATACTTTAGCAAAATGCCAATTAAGAATTTTTTATAAAATATGCTGATGCAACCTTGAAATTTTGTATGAACACAGTCATGACAAACATCACACAAAAGCTGGTTGAGAGTAAGAATCACGAATATGGACTGAAATCAAATTCAGTAGCACAAAATGCATCATTTGGAAAGAGTTGAAGATGAGGAAATATGTACAATTTTTTATCAGTGGATGACAGTGAGGTGGTGGGTCACTGCTATGACACACCTTAGAATGAGTGGAGGAACTATTTTTGTCACACATAAGGGACTACTAACAAAACTAAGCTACTGAAGACATCACCTTTAGGAGACTAGAGGTATAGAATCATCAAGGTTGGAAGAGACCTTTAAGATCATCCAGTCCAAACATCAGCCCAGCAGCACCACATTAAACCACATCACCCTGACCCAGATCCAGATTCCTCTTACACACCTCCAGGGCTGGTCACTCCACCATGTCCCTGGGCACCCTATTCCAGTGCCTGACCACCCTAACAATGAACATTTCTTTTATAACATCTAATCTGAATCTCCCCTGTCTGCCTTAAGATCATTTCCCCTGGTCCTCTCACTGCAGGCATGGCAGAAGTGACGGGCCCCCATCTCACTACAGTCTCCTTTCAAATGGTTGTAGAGAGTGATGAGGTTCACCCTGAGCCTTCTCTTCTCAAGACTTCCCAAACCCTGCTCCCTTGGCCATAAGACACATTTTCTAAACCTTTCACGAACCTTGTTACCCTTCTCTGGACATGCTCCAGCACTTCAGTGTCCTAAACCCTCATCCACCTACTTTGAGAGAGATTTAGTGAAAAACAAATTAGAAGCAGGAACTTTAGGTATATAAGCAATATACAGCTTGGATCACCAAATGGCAGCTAAAAAGCTTAAGAAGTTTGCCCTTGTAAATGAAAAGCCCAGTTAACCAAATAACCCAATTAACACACACCACACACGCACTGAGTGAAAAAACCTACATGTAATAAAAGCAGTGACATTTTAAGGATGACATAAAGACTATCAGACAACTGGCAGCCAGAAATTAGAAGTCAGAAGAAATAAAAGTTTGAAGGTTCCCAACTGTTAGAAAAAGGAATTTATAGCAAGCAATTAGATAGGTCATAGTAAAACTAAAAATTAAAAGCTATGATATATACATTATCTGCTTTTAAGATAGAATTCATTGCATTTATCAACTGGAATTAGGATGACAGGTCCTAGAGAAGAGAACCCAGGGGATCCCACCCCAGACTATCTTTCAGCTTCCCACCATATCTTCTTTTGTCTTCCAGGAAACGTTCCACTATCTTTTTATCTTCAAACCATATCCAACTCTTAAATTATCATTGGCTTCCTTTCAGTATTTTTACAGCCCTTTCCTCAAGCTACACAATTAGCATTCCAATTTGTCCACCTTGAGATCTTTATAGTCCTTCTACTCTGGCTGAACGTTTCCAACTTCAACCCCACCACCCTTTAACCCCTTCCCCAACGAGAAGGAGCCTCTCAGCCCTTCCTCTGGGACCTGTGTCCTGGCTGAGGTTTTTTTCCCCCTCAGCAACTCTGAGACTAAGCTCAGATTTTCCTGAAGAATCAGGAAAACCCATTCAACACTTTCAATCTGCCTCAGATGATCTAGCTCCTCTGAAATGCTTTTTTTTTTTTTTTTTTTTTTTTTTTTTCCAAGGCTTCAAGTCTTGAAGCCGTGAAGGTTTCTGCTACTCCTAAAATCCATATTTTCTTCAGGAATAAATTCTTATTTCCCAAGACAGCAATATTTTTTTCCAAAGACATTCCCAAAATAAGCAGTTTTGGCTTTTCATGCATCCTTCCATAACACAGGGAATGGGAATCATTTGTGTTGGACACCTGCACTTTTTATGGAGGTGTATGTATCTTTTTATGGCACATCAACTAGTTCATTTTCTGTGAATGTTTGATTTAATATTTACTGAACAATATTTTTCTTGTTTCAGCCTCTGAAAATAAAAATTTGAGGTATATTTGATAGAGAATCACAAAAAATATTATATCTCTCATCTCTTGATAAAGACTTTTGGCAGATTCTAAGTGGTAATCCTGCTAGAAAGAGTGATATGATTATAGGTAGAGTTTGAATTATAATTATTTTTATTAAGATCAGTTATTTGTAGTACCTGGAGTTCTGTTTCCTAAAGTAACACATAACCTAAACCGTAAATTTAGAGAGCTTCTTTTATATATGCACTAAGCTGTGTACAGTGTTAGAAGAGTTCTGAGATTATTCTGAACCAAGTGATCCATTTTATTCCCAAAAATATTGTACAAGGTGGGTATTGTGAGATTCCAGGCAAAAAAATAAGAAAAAAAATATGGTGGAAAAAAACCTGAGGAAGAGCAATGTTTTTGCTGTCTCCTGCCTTAAGAAATAACCAGACTGTCCAAGGACAGATTGCAGATCTAACAGTGATGGAGAGTTTGCACAGATCATGGTTTCACATGCCCTGTACTGCACATGCAATTTTGTAGATATTTGTCAGAAATCTTCAGCATCTCCTTGAATAGCTCAGCCCTCTATTCAAACATTTTATGGTATGAAAAGAAATGCTGTCTTTACAAAGGGTGATTTTGTTCTCAGAATCAATGTCTCCAGCCAATTTCTCCAAACCTTGTTTCTTGAAAACCTCCCAATCCTATTAATGCTATTGCCTTTCCATTACACTTGGGTCACCAGAGCTGTGGTTTCATGTAGTGCTGTGACTTCTCTATGATGTTTTTAAAGTTTGTGTTTTAGTGAAAAGCACGTACCTCACTCAGTGAAAAGCTAATTATTCCCCAGAGTAAGAGAAAGGATAGAAAAGAAAGAACAAGATGAAAGCATAAGGTCCACACCAGTAGGTAGGGCATGGCACGGGGGCCCTTTGCGACATCCCATGTAGGCTGGAACTTTGGGAAAGCCACCTCATCTCTCTGGAGTTTAGTGTTTCTAGGCCAGAAAACAAGCATAATGTTACTCATAATGAAACTACATTTTCATGACCTGTTAGAGGAAAAGAAGTGTTGTACAAGTGATTATGGTGTACAGAAAACTAAAAAAATGTTTGTATTTTATTGGTATAACCAATGTAAAATCAGCCATCTTCACACTACTCTGTAAAATAGGGGACACAAAGGACTTTATCTCTTGCTTATGTAGCAGGTATAAGCCTAAACTTCGCTGTTTTAAGGAGAAAATATATCTTCCCCTCAAGGGGAGAGGATGAAAAGGGGGATGAGGAGGGAAGGGAAATCAGTAGAGCCTTTAGTGAATGTGCAGCTTTACTAGAGACAAGTAGATTATGCAGGTGAGATAAACAAACCATCTGTCCCACCTAACATAAGTGTTTCTGGAGTGCCTGCCATTTTTCTTTGCTGGAATATATGCAAAATGCTAAATCTCTGCTGATAAATCACTCTTGTGCAGAGGGGGTTCCAACCCTTGCAGGATTTGAAATTTCAAGATTGCATAATTCAAGTACTTTACCCCAAACACAGTCCCAAATATGTAGCTCATGTAAATTATTGTCAAATATAAGGCCCCATGGAAGATAACAATAATTCTGTGCAATCAATGCACACTGGCTTACCTGTGTGCTATCACTTTTCATGGCAGTCCTAGCACCTCCAACTATACTGTATAACTCTGAAAGCTCAAACTGGCTTTTCCTACACCTCAGTTAGTTTCTAAACCTGTTTTACTTTCTTAATTAAGAAAAAAAAACCCAAACAAAACCAAACAAAACCAAACAACAAACAACCGAAAACCCCACCAGAACAAACACCCCAAACCAAACCCAAACCCAAACCCAAACCCAAACCCAAACAAAAGCAAAAACAAAAACAAAAACAAAAAAAACCCAAAAACAAATACAAAAACAAAAACCAACTAAAAAAAAAAACCCCAAACCTCCACACAAAGATATTTAATATGTATTCACAATCTCAGTGCTCTGTGGGATTTCTGAGATGGCTGATGGCTTCCCACATTAGCAGGTCTAGCACTGAACCATTTCCTCAATAATCCAATATATTCATACACTAACATCCTAATAATCAAGCCAGTTGGACAGTATGTGATCACAAGATAGATTTCAAATGGTACTGAGATTTCTTTACTGTGGAAAAGATGTCAGTGGTACCCTTTAAATGACAAAATATTTTAGTGTAGACAGGATAAATGTTTTCATCCTTCCAAAGCTACATGTAGTGCAATGTAGCATATGTGGGTAGTGCAATATTTCCAAAGTGTAAAATCCTGAGTCACTGCATGGAGCACATCTCCATGGATTGGCTCACTCATCCTGCTATAAAATTCTCCCTTCCAGCACTGGAAGTTGTCACTTGCAATACAGATTTGGCTCTTTTCAGTGTGATCACACAAATGTCATCTGAATCATCACTCGAATGCCTGGAATCTCTGGCAAGAACTGCTGGTGAATCCCTTAGAAACCTCCTTGGATGGGTAAGTGACCACAAATGATGAAAGAGAGGGCAAAGACAGATTTTCCTTTCAACAGCAATGCTTCCTGGCACATGTTTGAGGACATGATAACACATTGTAAGCAGAGACTGCACTGCTCTGCTGAAGCTGGGGTTTTAAGCAAGGGGGAAAACTGCTCAGGCAAACAGCATGCTTAGTACTCGAATATCAGTTTCTTCCATAACCTGAGTTCAGCAAATCTGTACAAGATCAAGGTGCTTTGCTGCCCATGATGGAGCTGGGGCACAACTGAACTGCAAGGACCATTTCACAGGCTTGCTGCCCAACAGCTAGGACCTTAAACCTTCCCTGGAAAGGTTTATTGTGCTAGAAGTTATACTGTGGCACATTTCCAGAGATGCCATTATCTTGGTGAAGAGGTTATAGAAACTCACCAGAGTCCCAAATCCCTGTATTTTTCCGACTTTGCATCCTGCCCACCGAGAAGTTCATCTCTGCACACAAGAGGTGTCAGGAAATCCTATGCAAAGTTTTACCACACTGCCACATAGGGCTGTGCTCCTATTCTCATGAGACAGCAGCAGTTCTTTCACCATAAGAGTGTAAAAATCAAGTCATTATTGTCTGCAAGTGTTCATGCTGCCAAGGAATGGCTAATTAGCAGCTCAGCTGGGGCTGGGGGTGTCACCAAAATTTACATTAAGAGTTAATCATTATAGCTGAGTTTTGCCCTCTGCTACCCCGGAGGAACCAAGGTCTTCCAGTTATTATACTTGACTTGAGCTGTTTTTTAATTTAAACATGCAGATGTGGGGAAAATTGTATGAAGATACATAAGCCAAAAGAGGGTAACATATTCAAAATCTGGAAATAAAACTTAAGCCTTTGGTGCAGGACTGTAAAGTCCATTGCCAAAGCAACAGTGATGTAGCAGTGTTAAGGTTATTATGTGCAAATCCCTTTATGAATCTGGATTTTTGTGCCTAAGATTTGTCCACAAACCATAAAACAGGATATTCCTCTCTAAAAGGTAGAGGAGTCTGAGGTTTCACCTTACTCCAGGCAAATTATGCTCCAGTCCTCACAAAAAGGATAACTCATACAGGCAATCTGGTGTCAATGACCAAAATGTTTCATCATCCAAGGAACAAAACCGTAAGTGAATCATAATTAAGTAAAAATAGTCATTTACTACATTAGATCAATTCAGAGGGTACCACTTATAATTTTAAACTACAATTATCAATTTATAATGGAAAGGGAAGTATGTCTGAGTTACCACATGGGAGTATCTCTTTCACAGAGGACACATTTTTATAATTATTTTAATATGCAATAATGAAACATGACTATTGGAAAAGATTAACATAATAGAATATATATGCACAGCACTTTACAAATGGTATTTTAAACTCCATGATTTTCCTTGTTCTTCTTGATGTTCATTGTATCATATGCAGGGGACAATTTTAAATAAAATTACTAATGAGGAAATAAAGATGTACTGGGAGTTATTTTTGGCTAATATTTGAACAGAGCCATAAGGATATGTTTGTCCTCATTTCCTACGTAAAGTTTTAGTGGGTCATAATAATGAGGTTCATTACTACAGGATTCATTTGTGCATAGGGGGTCTCACATGCCCCAAATACAGCTGAGATCCTAATTGGACTATGTGCACAAATCAAGCTTCAGAAATCTCCACAAAAAAGGGACTTTTCTTTATCATTTATTTCTTTTCCCCTACAACCTGCTCAGACCTCACATCCTCCAAGGTCCTTGACTTTTGGCCTGGACTCACTTAACTCCCTGCCTGCCTCTGTTTTCAAATTTAAAATCTGTCGTTATTATTTTCATCTACTGCCTGTGTTCAATATCACTCTCATTTTCTCCACCCCTTGTTTGTAAAAGATTCTATACTTTCTGGGTTTGACCTCTACATTTTCTCTTGGGAGAGTTTCTATCCCAGCAGGAGTGCTGGTGCAGAAATAACCTAACATTGCTAGTACTGGTGTTCAGCTCTGTATTTGACTAAACAGCTCAGTGATGATTATTTCTATCAGCATGAAATCACTTTGGAAAAGCCTATTATTGCTAATGAAGACTTCCTGTAGATTCAGTGGTGCATGATATAATTACTACAATTAAAGGGAATGAAATCTCTTATTCAGACTTAAAGGTAAGCTAGGAAACAGGAAATTTTCTATATGATCACCTGTTGTCTCTCAAATCTAATGGGGGCAGGGGAGATTAATCAAGTATTTATTGATAGATATTTTTCCTGTGTTTGGAGTCTAACTGCAGGTTCTTTTGAATTTTTTTTTCTGGAATCCTGTGCAATTAACTAGTCTTGGTATGGAGTGAAGCAGTGACTTGCACTGTGCTATGAAACATGCCAGTGATAATTGCACTCCATGTTGTGTTTTCAAAGAAATTTACCCTTTCAAATGCTTTCCTGAAAGAAAAAACAAAAACCACAATAAAGACTCATTTGAAAAAAGGGATGCAAACAACAGTGGTCGCTTAAGTTTCTTTCTTATCCCAAGCTAATTCCCCAGAGGCATTTCCACAAAAGAGTCAACAGACACAATTCATGAATGTGCAACCACAGAACCACAATTGTATCAGAACTTTGAGACCATCAATCTCTCTGAGTCAGGACCAAGCAGGCCTGGAGGAGTACCAAGAACACAACCTTTAATCATGACCAGAGATCACTTTTCTCCTCTTGCCTTGATTTTTCTCCTTTCAATGAAAAAAACCTGTAAAAACTCCACACTTAATCAGAATTTTGGGAAAAGCCACTCTTAGCTTTTTTCTTATTGTTGTTCCTGATGGTCATTCTTCAGTATTAAAGGAAAAAAATCAGTTAAAAATAATTTTAAACCAGTCTTACAAACTTGGATATTTTTTGTCGTTCAAAATGTGGTTCTCTCCATCAAGAAGAAATGCTTACTAGCAATATGTAAGTATCTAGGCTGAAGAGAAGATAACAGTAGGTACTTTTCCCATTATTTTGCAACATATACAGAAAATTATGTTGTATTTGCCACTTCCCAAATAATAATATTTTCTGCTGTTTGTAAATCATTCTATTATTATTTCTGGTTTTCTAAGGTTTTACACTTAGCCAATGCTCTCAGAAACAGCTAAATATAACTTGCCATATTGTTTCTCCCCATGAAGCAGATGACCTTTGAAGGCATCAGTAAATTCCCTATTACAGAACTCATAATATTATGATGCATCTTGATGGAGCATCTGCTAATTAAACTAGAGTAGCTTTTTTTTAATGTTATGTCTTTAAAAAATCAAGTTTTGTCACATACCATGATAGGGTTAGTCTGTGTCATGGTTACAGGGCTAATAAATAACAATTACAATACATTACATAGATATATGTGCTCAAAAGCCTGTTGTTTCCAGTTTAGGGACTCTCTTCCTGCTTGTTATTACTTTTCTTTCTGAAGGTCAGTAGAGATCATTAGGAACACTGCAAATGGCTGATGGTTCAAGTGCTGCACTGGACTTGATATTGTGTAGCTCCCCTGAGCATCTTTGGTGGGTTTGGAGCCATATTACAAAGATTAATTTGGCTAAGATACCTTGGACCCTCACTTCTGTGCTGTTGCGTTAAAGAGCTATCTCAAAAACATGTAATGTGCATGGTTAAACTCATAGATATGATATGTAAAGAAATGTTAAAGTTTGTGAACTTTCTGAGAAATGTGCTTTTGTCAGCCAGCCAACACCCAAATAATAGAAGAATAAAGTGTAATAGAAATGAATGTAGCTGCTGAATACGGTAGCTTAAACCTGTTGTTAGGTTTTTTCGTTCTCAAATGATTAATCAAGGGCCAGTTCATTAAATGCAATTTAGTGCTAGTCATAATTTTGGTTAGCCATAACAGCTGAAATATTTTCCTCTCAATACTTTGAAACAAACACGTCAAATTCCCTGGTCTTACTTTATTAAAACAATTTTTGTCTGAAAAATTGAGGTGGCAAGTAAATAATGAACACACAGAAAAAATGGTCGCAGCATGTTGAGTTATCATGGGGCACCTTGGGATATTACCACAGCCAAAGGAAAATCTACCTCCTGAAGAATATGAAGTGTGTTGTAAAGAGAGTTTGGGCACCAACACCTACAAGCATAACGCACAAAGGCCTCACTTATAGGTAATTCAAAAAGGAAAATGTATCTGAAATTTTGTCTCAAAAATTGCATTTAGCAATTTAGCATATTGTAAGATAATGGTTCCTAACCATGGATACAGCAGCTTGAAATTTGTCTTGGAAGCTTACCAGTGATGGCTTGAACAAGGAGTGTCTGATGATCAGTAGTTAAGATCGAGCAAGGAGGGTCTGCTCTTCTTAGAGAAGAAGAATGCTGAGACCATCTTGACCAAACTATCAGACCCTGCCACAAGGAATGCAGGACACTCTCCCTGACTGAGGCTGGGAGCAGCAAGGATGTGCTGGCCCTGACACAGAACCAAGAGCCAGGAGTGGTGAGCAAAATAAGCTAAAGAGCTCCTAACACCTTTTTCAGCACAAATTTTTCTTATTAAATCTGATATCACAATCAAAAAATGCATATAACTGATCATCAATCACTTTATATTCCAAAAGGCCAGTCCCACTTTTGCACAGGGAGGACTTCTAAGATATCACCCCAAGGGGTGTGAAGGTCCTTCCTTTAGTGGGAACACCCCTCAAGGTTACTCCTCGAGGCTGAGCAAAAGATGTTTGCCCATGGTGTCAGTATGGGGGTGAGTAACATCAAGTTCTCCTCAACAAGTTTCTTGCTTTAATATAATTGCTTCAAAAATAGTGCATTATACTAGTAGTTATGGCTATGCATACTGTGTAGCAAATAATTCTGATTAAGTTCTTTTTTCCCAATCCTTATAACTACTGTTATCAATTAAAATAATTTAATATATTTATATAAATAGATTAGGTTTGCCATCCTTAGTCCTGCGGACAAAATTGTATAAAGGTTCAATTACACCTGTGTAATCCTTTAGACATAAAACATTGACAAAATCTGAGGCTAAGTATGGATCCAGCTGCACCCAGGCTCCTCTCTGAGAAGGGGTTTAGAAAGCAAGGGGGTCCTTTCTGCACCTCGTGACTGAAGAGGAGAGTTTCTCTAATAAATTTTGTATGAAACTCCCACTCTGCCCACAACACATACTCAGCACAGCCACAGATAACTCTTTCTGCCATGAAGACAGATTTTGTTGGCCTTTCTAGGTAGCAATCTCACTCAAGCACTAATACATCTCAGCAAAATATTATTTTGGGTTTCAGAATTCACTGCTTCTGTCTCCCGGAAAAGGGGTACTAATCCCTGGGCTGAATGCAGGCTTGGAGAAAAGTGAATCCCATCCCATCCCTTGAATCTGTGCCTGTCCAAAAGAGAGACAGGTTCTTTTGCGCAGGAACATAATTATTTTTTATTAATTGTTAAAAAAATTGCACTTCACTGACAAATGGAAAATTTTAGTTATATCTTCCTGATAAAGCCTGCAAAAGCCACAAATATTAAACATTATTCAACAGACTTTGAAGTAATGACAGCGGGTTTGGGGGTGAATTATGGAGATTACAGTTGGTTTCCTGTATCTTCTCTCTGCTCACAATTCTTGGTGCAAATACTTTGGAAAAACTCCCCATGACACACACTGATGTTTGTGGACCTTGTCAGAAGGGATTTTACCTAGATAGCTCTATTACTATCAATTAATCTTTGATATGTTTTCCTGTCTGCCTGGGGGACTTCCAAATACATGTGACCCTGTAGACAGCCTGTAAAGCCATGCCAGGCACAGAGGAAACCATGTGTCTCAGGGCCACAGGCTCTTATTTGTGGAATAGTGTAGAGAAAAAGGAGGGGGAAGGATTCTTCGAGGAGGTTCTGCCATCAAAACCGTAGTAGTTGAAGAAATAGGACAGAGAACAAACCTGCCCCAGACAGGGCTAAAGAGCAATTATGCCTGAATTTTTATTGACTCAAACTAGTCTCCTTGAGATGAAAGCTGGTCTGAAACAAAAGGCAATAAAATTCTGCATACTGTCATCTCAATTATGTAATTTCACAAAGCGTGATTAGCAGATTCTGCTTTTATATGCAATCTACACTTTGCTCTGACTGAAATAAATTCTACCTTGGGATTTTTAAATTGCCCCACCTAAGGGAGGTTGACCTCACAACTAATCGACAAGCAATTTCGATTGTAGCCAAAGAAGCAATCCTCAGCCAAAAGGACATTGCACTTCCAACACTGAAGGTGGGAGACACAGTGCTTCAGGCCATTGTTAATATGAATTGGTAATAAATAAATGCTGAATAAGGAGAAGGAAATAAATTCTGATTGTGAAGAGATCCCCAAACATGATACTTAAAGAAAAACATGATTCCAAGGTGACATCATCTTCTAAGAAAGCAAAGATGAAAGAGCTAGTTGAGAGGTAGTTCCATGTACAGAAAGCTAAATAATATCTTAATGCTCTTCAGCTGCAAAGAGACTTCTAAGGTACTCAAAGCGTTGGGGTGTGTAGGATACATAGTTTTCTCTTCATTCATTTTCATTCCTCCCAAGATGTTCACAACAAAGTCGTTTCTATTTCAATTTGTAAATACTTTCCCTATTTTATTTTACTCCAAGTTGCCCTGGGTTAAGGGCGCTTTTATGGTAGGGAAGTTGGGATAATGGAAATTCCTCACAGCTAGTCAGAAAAAAAATCCCCTTAGGCAGTATGTAAGGAACAAAAGCTGTTAAAAAGAAAGGGCCAAAACATGAAATAGAAATGGCAAGGTAGGTCTGATAAAATCTAAGGGAGAATTAGGATTTCTGGAATTAAATAGACAAATCCAGTGAATCTCATTCTAGCAGCCAATTAGGCAAAATAAAATAAGAATATTAGGAATGTTAAATGCAATTAGAGAATTAATTAAAATTAATTACTATAATAATTATCAGTAATTATCAGGATACAGTCAGCTAGATACTCACCCATCTCTACTCTGGTTCTTTTACTTGTGAGCAACTCTTTTTCCTGCACATATTCTTCTCCTTTGTGTTTTTCTGTCATTTTGACTGAAAAGCCTTTGGGACAGAAGCCATCATCCACATTTTGACTAAAAACTCTGGGCTATGTTAGGGTGATGTTCTGAATAATCCCAACAAATGAAATTAAAAAAACCCTGTTCCCTCAGCAGAAACAATATTTAAAAGGGCATTAAAATTATAAAAGAGAAGAAAATATTTTATTCTGATTCCTTAGCTATCAAGACAAAAAGTGCCTTGTCTTTCAGTAAAATCAGAATTTCACTTCATTTACCTGAGAAGTAACTAGCTCTGGATTCACACCTTTTCATAAAATAATACAATAGGGGAGCCTAGAAATAAGAACATAAATCTCCATACCTGTGTTTTCTGCAGACAGCAGGGCTGGACGAGGTTACAGGGACCCCACAGTGTATCCTTGCAGAAATGTGGAAGGCACTGGGGCAAGGGGCCAGGATTTCTGAGCTCTTGGATTTCTGACTCTTGGAGTCTTGCATCTGCCTTGTTTCCAGGCTCCCAAATGAGAGTGAACTGGCCAGGAAGTTTCACAAGGGATGGAATAGAAGTAGGATAAATTGGCCAACATAACTGTGATCTTTCTGTGTTCATGTTCTAAATTACATTTTTAAGTGCATGAAAAGACATAAAGGAATTACTGCTCCAGCAGTAAAAGCTACCTAGCTGGGTAACTTTTGCAACCCAATGTTCTTCATTCAAGATTTTAAAAAAGAGTTGGTCAAAAATTTTGGAAAAAAAAAGAAAAGTCAAAGTCCTAAAGGACTGGAGAATGACAAACACTAAGAGTAACAAACCCTAACATTATCTCCTCCACCAGCTCACTTCTGATTTGCTGGCAGTCACCAATGCAGTAGAGACTGGTTGCAGAACAGTGATTTTCCAGCTTACTGAACAGGTTCCATTTGACACGAGAGTCAGTTGTGAGGCATGAACACATCCAAAAAATTCAGGATAATTTTTCCTCATGACTAGATTGGTCATGATTTTTTCCTTGTTCTCAATGCTCAGCCAGTTTCTAGATCTATAAAACAAAAGAACATCATCAGCAAATTTCCAAGTTTACCTGCAGCTTGATTGTGGAAGGGATCTCAACAGGCCATTTTATTCATTCCTCATTGGAATAAATGCATCAGTTTTCTCTTGGGCTTTCCTGACACATTTGTCCACAAATACCTAAAATCCTTGCATGATGGAATACCTAAAATCCTTGCATGATGGAAACTCCACTATCTCTTTTGTCAAGTAATCTCAGAAGTTGGAACTTTCCTTTCCTTGCTCCTCCTCAATCCTTTTTTCTTCATGCTTAATAGTATATTTTTCCCATCTCTCTGTTAAATTATAGTTTTTAGCACTTTAATATCTCTGAGCTACTCAAATTATTAAGGTGAGGACCTTCAAACTGAGCACAACATTCCAGCTGAGGTCTTACCAGAGCTGAGTACAGCAGAAGGATTACTCCATGATTTGACAGGCTGTTCATGTTCTTTGTACAGCCCAAGGTAGATTTTAATGTGCTTTGCAATAGCATGAAATTTTTTGATGGTAGAAGGTATGTGACCTTCTATAGCTTCAGATCCTTTTCTTAAGTGCAACCAGGTAATGGGTTGTTCCCACCAGCTTTTTTATATGCAACAGACCATTTCAGTGGAAATATACCACGTGGAAATTGCTCCTCAGTTTTCCATTATCTGGAGTTTTTGGATTGTTGAAGCATCATGTCCTCTGCAGATTTATTAAGTTTAATCTTTGTTTTGTCACCTGTGTCATGAATGAAAATATCAAGTAGAAATAGACACAGAACAGATTCCTGCAGGTAGCATTTCATAGAAGCCTTGCATCCTAATAGTGAACAATTTGCACTATTTTCTATGGTGCCATTTTATAACTAGTTTGCTATCCACTCTCTAGTTGTTTCACAAAGAACACACTTTTATGAGGCATTTGAAAGAGTCAAGACTTTACTGAAGCCGACCAGGCCTGTTTGTTGAGGAAACAAAAGTGAAATACTGTGTTTAAAATCTCCAGTTCCCAGTGAATTTGTGTAGTTGTCAATCATTCTTGCTTCATATTTCTAAGTTTTTACACATGGTTGGATCATTTTTTCCCAGAACTTTTCTAGGACCGCAGCTTCAGCTGAATGGTCCACAATTTCTTCTATTTTCTTTTCTGTTTTAAAGATAAGTTCTATATTTGGCAGCACAGCTTGGGTCTGGGATTTTTTTCTGTGTTTTCATTGTGATACAATTTCCAATCATCTCCAGGCCTAGAATTTTCTCTCCTCCTCCTGCTTTCCTATAGGTTCCAACATTTGCTATTTGCTGTTCTCCATTTCAGCTCTCTTCTCAGTGGTGACCATGTCTACACCTCCCACTGTAGGGTAGTGGAATTACCCTTGCTTTTCTTTCCTCTGCTCCCAATGGACATATAGAATGATTCCTTATGACCCTTGCTAGTTTTGTGCCTTTCTGGTTTTGTCCCTCCTTTCCCTTTTCTTTTTTGTTTTGTATCTTTTGCCTGATGAAGTTGTTAGGTTTTACATGCTTCTGTTTTGTAACTGAGGTCAACAAAACACTCATGAGTTAGCAAAACTGGTCACATAAGACTCTTTTGGTCTTCCCTTCAATTTGGGATATTTTCTGTTTATGTCCTTCACTTGGGGGATTAGTGCCAGTAATGGGAAAAGATTAACAGTCTCTCGCTTCTATTTAACCTTCATGTTTGATCCATTTTCTCTGATAAATGCAGCCTTTCCTCCTGAGCCCTCATTATGGCAAATCCAGTTAGTTATATTCTTCTAATGTATCCTTTTCCATACGCATATTTGTGCAATGGTTGGTTAACTGTCAGCCTGTTGATTTCCCCTTTCCCATTTCTCCTTTAATTTCTTGAGAAAAAAATTCATTTGTCTCTTTTTTAATCAAGCAGTTAAATATTCAATATCCCTACCCCCTCTGAAAATTTGGTTTCAGAATAGAAAAAATGCATCCTGATGGTATCTGGTGTTATCTTTGAACACTCAACAAGGCAGGCACAAACCACAGTAATATTTCCAGATGTTTACAGGGTCTAACTCTGGTTCACTGTGACAGACTTGCTAATAATTTGGTTTCCCATGATACAGGGGCACCAGCAAAGTGCAGTCACCCACAGCCTGCCAGGCTGCACACAGCTCTGGGACCTTTGGGTGACACACGCATGGAAGAACCACACCATAGCAATTGGGTGGCTGAAAGCATCCAAAATTAGTGTCACCCTTTTCCACAGGGGTCTTCTGAACTTCTCAGGAATAGAATGTTGTCCTGCTTTGTTCAGGGATAGACATGGAGTCTCTCTCCTTCCTGTGACAAGCTGAGTCTTAAAATGGGCACAGATCTGGGTGCAAGATCAAGAACCCAGAAAGTAAGGAGAAAAACCATCTAAAAGAGATGAGAATATAAAATTAGCAAATTCTGTGAGTCACAAACACACTATTTGTAAACGAGAAAACTTGCAGGGCTCATGAATTTGTAGGTGGATATCTAGCTGTAGATTATAAACAAGTTTTACTGCAACTGTAAGTATAAAAATAAATACGACAATCAGGATTAAATCAGTGGAATTGACAGAACATTTCATTTGGATTCAAGGACAGCATTGGACCCTTATGCCCCTAGAAAGGGTACCAAGCACAAACATGCCCAACCATCTTCTCCTTTCTTTGCTTCCACAGCTTTTTAAGAGTGACCAATTCACAGTCTTCAACTGCCTGTTTCAGGACTCTCCCACAAAAATTATTATTGGTATAGTCATAAAAAATGAACTCCCTGATAGCAGTTATACATTGATCAGTCCATCAAAGACTTTAGGGGGATCTTTCAGTATTTCAACACCTTCTTTCAGACAACTTCCGTAAGAAAAATTATTATAGGATTATGCTTTTAAAACTGTTGAGGCAGCCCTATGGATCCTATCTAAACATCTATCCTTAAAACCCCTACTTTTGTGTTGCTAAAATTGTTACCAGCTTTATTACCAGTAATGTCATGGAACTGTCTTTCCTGGATAAGAAAGCCTTTTCTGGTCAGGCATTTTTAGAGTGCCTCTTTTTTAAAGTGTTACTTACACTTAGCAGGCAAGCTGTGAAACCATAGGATTTGTGAGTTAATTTTTATTGGTATCTTCTGCATTTGTGTCTTAATCAATGCACAGCCTGCTCATATTTGCCCATTAATACTCTGTATACTGAACATTTAGAAAACTCTTACCATGTCCATATTGAGCACAATATGAAATTTGACATTCTTCCTTAGATTTTCATGAGTCAAACTACTCCCATACTGCCTTTTAAAAACAATAGCTATAATGGTGAATTTTCTCTTTCCTTTTCCCCAAGCAGTTAACCAAAAGACACTTCCCAGCTAGAGTGCAAAATTTGCACAGTTTAACTGCAGCTGTTTCTCATATGGGTGAGCTCCAGAGATGCTATGAGGGATTCAGACCCTGGGAGGAGTCAGGAACAGAAGGAGAAAGCTCTATCTAAAGTAATTTCCTGCCTTCTTAGTTATTATAAAATCATATGATAATTATAAAAAAGTTCTTCAAGGTTGCTTTGAGTTTTTTCATCTGTGCTCTCATTTTTTTTAATTGAAGAATTTTAAATACATGCTATTTTTTGGATTTTAAAAAAGAGGATAGAAAATATCACGGAAATACACTAGTATATAATTTTGTTTACCATATAAATTATATGTTCTTCATAAAATAAGAGAAATAAGAGACTTTTCAAACAACATGCAACAATTGCCGTCTCTTTGCAACAGAACAAGTACTAGGAAAAAACAAATTAGATTACTTCTTTTTAGTGCCACTGATTATGTTTTTCTAAGTGCAGTTTCCTGAGAGAAAAAGGCTGATATTATAGTACTCCTTATCTTTCTCCTCAATTTTGAACCCATTGCAAATTTCAAATAAATTTAATAGAAGGCAAGAGGTTTCAAAGATATCTAAGTTCCTCCAGCTTGAACTAAAGACTACAGTGAAAGAAATCACTACCCTAGATTCCACTTTTCCTTCAATGAAACACAGTGAGGAAAGCTGCAAATCTGGGCTCAGAGGAGTGAAAAATAGCAAGAAGTTGAAGTGTCAAGGGCAGCCCTGGTTCCTTGGGTTACAAGGAGGAAGGAAAAGGCATCCAGGCAGGGAGATGGGGTGGGAGTTGTCCCTCCTGGCTTATGCCTCATTTCCCAGCACAGAAAGGAAACTTCCCTGGGTGACACATCCAGCTTTCATCCTATAGCAATGAAACACTGGTTGAAATCTAACACAAAGCAGTCAAGAATAGGACAGAGAGATCACCCCTTGTGAGTTCATCACAGTATGGGTTGGCTTTGTGAAGTGTTATTGTAAAGTATTTGTCATCATACAAAGCAATGATGGAAGAATGGTCTTTTTCACCTCCTCCTTCTCCCATGGCAGAAAGCAGAATTTTTTAATGAACACTTTACACAGTTTGTTTGTTTTTAACAGTACCAAAACCTGATCTCCCTGTTGTATACTAATGGCCAGTGACACTACTCACCTCCACCAATGCAATGTTGCAGTGTTTCCAGCCTTCTTTCCTTATTTGTCTCCATTTAAGTATGACAAATATCTCATTTCTCATAACTTCAGTACATCCCAAGGAATTAATTTGGGGGAAATAGTGGGGAATAAGTGCTAATGATCTCAAAATCAGATTTTTTTTTAAAATTTATTTAATACAGAGCATAAATTATGCATGGAAGACTCATAGGTGGCTGTCAGAACCTGGAGGTTACTGATATGTGGGACATCCCAGCAGAGCCCTGCTGAGGTCTAAATTCTCTCAGTGCTTGCTGACCTACCAGAGATGCATGAGGTTATGCTTTGTTGACACCTACAACCTACATTTATTTCTTATGTAAGCCCAAAGAATATCAGAAGAATAATAATTCTTTCACCAGCCTCAGACCACAGACAAACCAAATCCATGATCCCTGTATTCAGCAGTTCGTGCCCTTATCCAGAATATGGGAGTCAGGAAAGCAAAAATATCTGCTCTGATGAAAAAAAAAATTGATACACCTTGATGTAAATGGTTGTAGGAACTTTATATAAGACTTTCCCCTGCCTAGGCTATTCCACTTGAATGTTCATCTCCTGAGGAGTAAATATGCATCTGGGAGTAAGTTCATGTAGTGTTGCATTTGGCCCATTTGACCAGGTGCTATGGAAATAGTTTAGTCCCTGCTGCAGTGACTTGGTATAATATTGCAAGATCTGCACATGAACAGCCACCTTCCTGATGACTATTCAGGAAAAAGTAAGGTTTTTTAGGAAAAATACGAAATTACAAAACCTCACCTTCTGGTTTCCAAAATAGCTAAGCAATTATATGAGTGTCTGTAATATTTATGGAGTATTTCAGAAATACAGGAGTAAGTTTCCTAAAAGGAGTCGTTTGGACAAAAGAAGGGGGAAGGAGACATTTCAACATCTAATAATTATTTCAGAAAACTAATCCTCTTCCCAATTGTCTGCATGCTTACAGAAGTGGAGATTACCTTAATAAATCAGGTGGTCTACTTCCAGACATGAAGGGGTATCAGTGTTTTCCTTCCTGGAAGAAAGGATTATTTGAGCTAATGGTTTATGGCTGGACTTGGCTGCTCATAATTTACTCCCTGTAAGTAAGAGGCCCCAGTGCTGGACTGAGAAGACAGTGGAGACCAAGCAAGGTTGAATTAAGCTGATCAGCTCAACATACATGCTAGCCATTCTAACATTCTTCCAAAATCAATTAGGCTTCTCAGTTTTGGTCTTGGAAACTTTCCCATGCTTGTGTAGAAATCCCTGAAATTGCTTTTACTCTGTATTGCTCCCCTTAAATCTACCTTGGGGTACCTAAAATTAAATGCCATTGAATTTAGAGTCTAGCCCTATCTCTTTGAAATTTCTGCTACCAATTAATGAAGACACAAACCTGCACCTCTTAAGGCAGACTGGTACTCCGTCAATTTTTCAGCCTTATGCCAGCATGAAAAGCACACAGGGAGAAGCTTTTTTGTCAACTACTTCAGAAGCCTGAACAAAGAGCAACACGTAACAGCAAAAAGTTTAAAAAAAGGAAAAGAAAAAAACCAAAATAACTGTCATTTAGATATTATTTAAGACAAGGAGTGACAAAGTAGAAGAAAACAGATATTAAGAGGGAAGAGAATAATTCATGATGGGATTGAAGGGGTAAAGAAGGGTGTCTTTGGGAGGGCAGAAGTTTCCAGGATGCAAAGTTGAATGGCACTGAGCAATCACTGTCATTCCTGCCAACTGCATAAAGCATCCTTGGAAGAGAAAAATAAAATGGGAGCAGTAAGAGAGTGGAGGATCAAGAAAGTTCCATTATCAGTGAATTTGTAACCCATTTTCATGAAGTTTGTTACTGCCACACTGTTCTGGAGGGGGTTTGTACCTCAGAGAGTCTTCTAAGCTCATGGCAGCACATGCAGTGACACAGCAGAACCCCCCACAGCAGAACTTTGGAGTACTTAGCAATGCAGCTGTTTGCTGGTTAACAGCTGTCTGTGCAACAGTATGGCTGTTATTATTAATTAACTACAAATTCAGTAGATGGCTTCCAAACAGGGTACAATAGTCTATGAAAATGTTGAATAGTCCCAGATCCACAACAGACAAAATTCTGGAGCCTCACTGATGCACATTGACATCAAGCTGTTGCCAATAATTTTCTTAGCACAGATCTTTATCTAAAGACATACTATGGTTTTGCCCAGACTAAGTTTCTACAGCTTGCTTGGCAGTATAAAATACAGGGGAGCTGCCTTACAAAAGCAAAATGCTTAATATTAATTTCTTGTTTTTTCCCATCAAGCCTGATATCAAACCAATCTTAATTCATGTGTAACAGTTTGAAAAATCCATATGAAAAGAAAGTATCCCTTCCTTTCTTCTCTCAGATAAGCACCATGTTTCAGACAGCTTGGAACAGATGTATACAAGGTATGCAGAATTATTTGTGCTATCAACCACTTCTGAAAAGGCTCTGGTTTAGGCCCTGGTGCAGCTGTTTTGTGTTGAGTGCCTTACACTCACCTTCACCTTGACAATGGACTCAGCTCTTTGAGCCAAGGAAGCTTTTTGGGAACAAAAATAACCTTTGAATTTGAGATAAATTTTTAACCTAGACAATGAATAAAACAGACGCCAAATTTCCCAGTAAATTAGAGCCCAGAGAGCTTCAGTGCAGAAGTGCAGAAAGATTTGAATTGGATAAAACTAACAAAATAATTATTCCTTCTTCTTTGGAGTACTTGCTTTGCGACAGATCAAAAGAGGAAGTGGTCTCATAAGGCTGCCACCTTTGAAAGAGCTCTGCCAGGAACATTTTAGGCATCTTCACTCTGAGACTACATAGAAGAGCCCTTGGGAGTTATTCAGCTCCTTAAACATTGGACATTTATATTGGAACAAATATAAATAAGGAGCTGGAGACCTCTGTCAGTTTATGCCCCTGACTATCCTGTGCAGGCATATGTGTCTTATAGGGAGAAGTTCCCAGTGAAAAATTAACTTGCATGGAACCAGGTGGAGAAAGAAAGAGAAAAGCACCCAGTTGGCTGATTTGTTAAATGCTTTGGGACTATTTGGTCAATTTTAAAAGTGTTTAATTTCAACTTGAGATTTTTCTCAAGTATCCCTTTATGGCTATGTGAATACACCTGCAGGTCAATAATAAATGCAAATGGTTTAGAGGACACTTCAAAATTTAAAGATCCATCTAGCAAACGCATCTATTTCTTCCATTAGGTGATACTGCCCCTGTGATTCTGACCTTTGAAAGTTGCATTTCTTGGCTGGCTGGGATGAAACCCCCATGCCATTAGCTCTGCATACACAACAGAGAGCATTGTACACTCTAAATTATCTTAGGAATTTTTGCTCCTGAGACAAGCATGGAATATAGAAGATGTGATATTTATCTGTGTCTGGGCAGAGAGAAAGAATCAATAAGATTTTGCCATGTCTCATCATTTTGCCATGTTTCACCATTTTACACTTCCTTGCAGCTGCAATCTGGAGCAGTCCCCTCTTCCTTGGGTAGTGTCAGCTTCTGCTGTGTCCTCTGGAAGAAAATTATATGTAGAGAAATACAGTCCAAATCAGGGGAGGCAGAGAGAGCATAACTTCTGTTCTGATTTAATTCACGATGAGTTACTACTTTGGGTTACAAAACAGGTTTTTTGGCAGGAGCTTTGTAAGGGAGCAAGTGGGAGGATGTACAGGGTCAAATGTGATGATTAGAATTCTCTGTCCTAAAAGGGAAAAAAAAAAGGAAAGAAAAAGGAAGAAGAAAATTAACAGGAAATAGAAAAATTCCTCTTCATGAGGTAGTTCAATTTACTTCTTCTAAAAGAAGGGAAAAAGAAAAAAGCCCAGAGCAAATAGCCTACCATAGACTTGAAATGACAGTAAATAGCCTCATATGGATATAATATTACATAATTGCTGGACAACAATTAATGATTCTTTATGCAATACTTCAAAACCTTTTTTTAATTAAAAACTTTTTTTTTTGGTGCAAGTTATTTCGCTTTTCCCTTTCAAATGGCTTGACTTGTCTGTGGCCCTTAGTGAGAGACGTGAATCCAATTTGTTTTCATCTGGCAACAAAGGGGAACTGCAAAAAAGAAATCCTTTCTTCTCTGAGGAGATAGGAAGGTTTCTCCTGGATAAATGTTGACACAGAGCAGTAAACCAAATGCTGTAAAACCTCAAAATACAGCAAAGATTACAATTTATTCCAATGGGGTTTAGTTAAGGATCCTAATGCTGTTGGAGTCTGCTAACCTGGGGTTTGGAGTTCCTACCCAAACCCCAACATGCTCTGTGAATGCTGTGAATGTAAATTCCTATCATTACTCTCTCCTCTCTGTGATGTGTTCCTGCCTCCTGGGAGCACACCAGCCTGCCCTCAGGAGTTCTAGCAAGTTAGTTTGTAATCAGAGATATTCCCCAGCAGCAGCTGCGAAGCCTTCCAAGACCTGAACTTGTACTGATGTAAGATCTGCATGCTGGGAAATGTGTTAGAGAGGTCCAGAAGGATGTACGTTGTCCCACACTGTCTGGATTGTGCTTTGACCTGCTCTAGAGCAGCATTACATTCACAGTTGGAATGGGCATGAATGAAACTGCTCTCAGCTGGTCAGGACGGTGTCCTAAAGGGAATTAGGGGGTTTCAGCATCAGAAGGCACCGTGTCCAGGTTAGCACTGTGCAGTCCTCCCATTTGGGGGGGATAAATCCACAGTTTGTCATTACAAAAGTGCCAGTTACAGAAGGAAGAGAAAAAACAGTACATCCAGGTGACCCAAACACTGCAGCACTGGGACACATTACAGAGGGACCTGCAGGTGGCTGCTTACCTGGGTACCTGTGGTCTCAAGTCTGAAGAGACAAAATCTTCCTGCTTTTGAAGATCTCCTGCCTTTTCCAAGGTGTAGAGGAAGACAAGGATTATAATCCTCATTGTGAAAAGACTTCAATAAATATAAATTGTCTTTGCTCATCCTTACATTTTTTTTCCTTGATTGTCCTCTGTTTATTTCAGTGGTAAAGAGCATGGCAAGGTGAGCTGTTAGAGCCTTGCAAGCACCAGCAAACCACCCATGACTCCATCAGGGACTATATGAGAACATCTCGAACAACCTGCCAGCTGCTCTGAATTGTATTTAGGCACAAATATCACTAGAAAAAAAGCAGTAATCACCTTTGCTGGGTGATTAGAGGGGTGTTAAAGATGGGAAAGAATATGGCTTTTAAATTTTAGCAAAACTTAATAGCATGTAGGATATGAACAAGCAAAAAGCCAAGGTGATACTTTACTGAAAGACAATGCTAAGACATGTCAGCTGTTTTCCTGATGTATGGTCAACAGGCCAAGATGGTTTTCATTTAAACTGTGTTGGAATGCAGCTTTGTGGAAAAGGACCTTGGGGTCCCAGTGGACAATAACATGTCCATGAGCCAGCACTGTGCTCAAGAAGGCCAAGAAGGCCAATGGTATCCTGGGGTGCATCAGGAAAACACTGCCAGCAGGTCAAGGCTGGCTCTCTACTCTGCCCCAGTGAGGCCACATCTGGAGTCCAGCATCCACTTGTGGGCTCTTCAGTACAAGAGAGACATGGAGCTCCTGGAGCAGGTCCAACAGAGGCTATGGAGGTTTTTAAGGGACAGGAGCATCTCTTTTACAAGGATAGACTGAGGGAGGTGGGCCTGTTCAGCCTCGAGAAGAGACAACCAAAAGAAGACCTTATCCATGTCTGTCAGTGTCTGCAGGGAGGGTATGAAGAGGACAGAGCCAGTCTCTGCTTGCTGGTGTTGAGCAATAGGACAAGAGGAACAGGCAGAAACTGATGTTCCACCTGAACATGTGGAAGAACTTCCCTATTGTGTGAGTCACCATGCACTGGAACAGATTGCCCAGAGAGGCTGGGGTCTCTCTCTCACTGGAGATATTCAAGAGTTGTGACCATAACTGAAGTGTGGCTATCGATGGCTGCAGGCTGCTCAGGAAAAACAGAAGAAGTGGGGGGAGGGAACACCTACATCAAGAGGTGGATTGAGAGTGAAGAGTTGTCTCTGAAAAACAACCAAAAGTCAAAAGCCTGAGGGTAAGAATCAGAAACCAAAGCAGCAAAGGGAATCTAGTGGTTGGTGTCTGCTGCAGGCCACCTGACCAAGGGGACTCAACTGACAAATCCTTCTTGCTCCATCTACAGGGTTGCAGTGACCATCCATTTGTGGAGTTTGCATCCTGAGGGATATGGGTCACGTAAGGAGTAAAGTTAAGTCACTGAACCTTAGGAAAGGAAACTTCCAGCTCTTTGAGGACATTGTCAATGGGATCCCCTGGGAGACTGCCCTCAAGGACAAAGGAATGGAACAAAGCTAGAAGATCTTTAAGAAAGACTTCCATCACAAGAGCTGGCAATCCCCTGGAGCAAGAAATCAGGCAACAAAGGCAGGAGATGGAATGTCTGAATAGGGAACTGCTGGTCAAACTAAAGGAAAAGAAACAAATACACTGGCAGGAACATGGACAGGTAACCTGGGAAGCATATAGGGATGAGATTCTCTTGTGTAGGGATACAATCAGGAGGGTGAAGGCAAAGTGTGGTGGTTCTGGAATCACCAGCCCAAATAGAAAGTTTGTATCCTTGGGTTTGGAGGGTCTGAACCTCAGGCTGAAGCGTAGCTCGGCGTGGAAGAAGAAAGAGTGACTCTCACATGGGTTGATGGTAGATGTTTATTGCTCCAGAGAGAGAGCAGGAGAGTGCCTCTGGGGTTCAGGTTTCAGCTTTTGTATCAGGAGCATGGGGAGGGGCAAGGGTAAGCCATAACCAATACCAGGTAAGGAGGGAGTGACCAAGACAGAAGGACAATACATAGGAAATCTGATACATGATACAGGGTTGAGCTACAGGCTTTGCCATTCATGTTAGCTCTTCCCACCCAGAATGTTTCAGGTTTCTGGACAGGGACACAGAATGGTTGGCACACCCACCACCAGGGAAAAACCAAAAGGGTCAGTATGGCAGGGGGTAATTTAGACTGCACTATTATTAATTAAATGCACCGCAACAGCAAAGCTGGACCTGAACTTGGCAAGGGGTGCCAAAGAAGGCCTTCTACAGGTATGTTAACCAGAAAAGGAAGGTCAAAAATGCTATACCCTCTCTGACAAAAAAATGCTGGAAAACTGGTAACAACCCATGAGGAAAAGGCTGAGGTACTCAACAACATTTTTGCCCCAGTCTTGAATGACAATCTCTTCCCACACCTCTTGAGTGAATGGACAATAGGATAGAGACTAGGGGAGAAAAATGCTTTCCACTGTAAGAAAAGGTAAGTTTTGTGACCACCTGAGGAACCTGAACATATGGAAGTCTGTGGGATCCAACAAGATGCATGCCAAAGTACTGAGGGAATTAGCTGATGTAGTTGCCAAGCCACTCTCCATAATATCCAAAGTCATGGCAGTCAGATGAAATCCCATATGACTGGAAAAGGGGAAATGTAACTATCTTAAAAAATGGTAGAAAGGAGGACGCTGGGAGCTACCAACCCTTCGGCCTAACCTCTGTACCTGTGAAGATCATGGAGCAGATCTTTATAAAAGCTGTGCTAAAGCACATGAAAAACAGGGAGATGATTCATGACTGCCAGAACAGCTTCACCATGGAAAAGTCCTGCCTGACCAACCCTGTGGCCAGAAGATAGAGGGAGGTGATTCTGCCCCTCTACTTCATTCTGATGAGACCATATCTGAAGTCCTTCATTCAGCTCTAGGATCCCAAGCACAGAAGGACATGGCCCAGTTGGAGTGAATCCAGAGGAGTCCACCAAGCTGATCAGAGGGATGGAGCACCTCATATATGAGGAAAGGTTGAGAGAATTGGGATTGTTCCGTCTGGAAAAAAGAAGGTACTTGGATGACCTAATTGTGGCTTTCCAGTACCTGAAGGGAGCTTGCAAGAAAGATGGAAAGAAACTTTTTACAAGGGTTTGTCATTACAGGACAAGGGGAGATGGGTCTAAACTGAAGAAGAGTGAGTTTAATTAGATATTAGGAAGAAAATCTTTACTCTGAGGGTGGTGAGGCACTGCAACAGGCTGCCCAGAGAGGTTGTGGATGCTCCTTCCCTGGAAGTATTCAAGACCGAATTGGATGGGGCTCTGAGCAACCTGATCTAGTGGAAGGTGTCCTTGCCTTTGGCATAGGGGTTGGAACTAGTGGTCTTAAAGGTCCCTTCCAACCCAAACCATTCTATGATTACCCACTGTGGTCCCTTCAAACTTTACCAATTCTGTGTTTGTGTATTTGAATCCCTTTGGATCATTGTGTCCCAAAGAGATTTTTCTGTAACTTGGGAAAAACACAGCATTTTCCAACAGAGGTAAGAGGATTTCTGGTACTATTGCATGGACTCTAGTGTCTTTGAAAGTATTGAAAAGACAGACATTGTCTTAAAAAAATGAGTGGAAAGATGCCACATTGAATATTCACAAGGTTAGGGTAATTAAAACAAGAATTTTAAATCATGCCAGGTGTTCAGTCACACCTGTGTATTCAGGGCTTTGAGAGAGAGCAATAGGGAGTTAAGCACAACATATATAAATGGAATCCCTTATGTGGATATACTCCAGGTTTAGATATTTTGGAAGTATAAAGAAGAGAATTGAGATTAAAGAGTGTATGCAGAAGAGCCACATTGAAACTCAGCAGCCTCCTTATAAATTTTAGATCAGAAATACAAACTTGTGTTGAGAGAAATGCTTGTCTGAGGTGTTGTTTGGACAGGATCTGAAGAATCACAGACCGTGATGTATGAACAAAGAAACAGATTACAGACTCACAACACTAATTGCCAAGGCCTCCGGTTACCATTCCCCATGTTTTGATGTATTCTGTAGATTTATAATGGCCAAGGGCCTGATTCCCATTTGCATCACCCGACAGTATAAAGTGAAATAACAACGGCATAAAAGGATGTGAATGCAAGTGAGAATCTGGCCAAATACCTATATCTTTTGAAGTTTTGGCTGGCACCCAGAAATAATCTGGAGACTGAATCTTCCTGGTTATTATCCAGTTGTTGTAACCCAGATGTGCTCAAAAAAGGGCACAAGCCTCCAGCTGGGGCAGGACAGTATCCAGAGGGATAACAAACCTGCCTGGAATATATTGATTTTGCTGGTGTTCAGCTGGTGAGCCAGAGAGATGGGGGTTAGTACCAGGCATGGGGGTGATCAGAAACAGCATGGTGCTGTGGACCTTGGGTAGGTCTTCATCTCCCTTACAAGAAATCAGAGGTGATTTGAAAAACTGATCACCACATTTTCCCCCAGGATGACTGACCTTCTGAAAGCACTGAAATCAAGCTGTGTCACATAAGGAATTTATCAAAATCACAAAAGCCAGTCTACAAGGTACTTTCTCCACGTTTGTGAAATTCTTCCAAACCAAATTGCTGCACATTATCCTAGACAATAATCTTTACAATAATTGCCTGTTCAAAAGTTGTTTTTTTTTTCCCATCTCTCCTGATGAATTCAAAAAATTGAATCTTCCTATCTCAAATAGTAGCTGCATACACATAATTCTGACTACTTAACTCAGGAAAGCAGAGTATTTTCTTCAAGGTAAAGTTTTATGAGTTTGACAGTGACTGAATATGAGCCAGTGTGTGCCCAGGTGGCCAAGAAGGCCAAGGCATCTTCACTGGTATCAAGAAGAGTGCAGCCAGCAAGAATAGGGCAGTGATCCTCTACTCAGCACTGGTGAGGCTGCACCTCAAGTGCTGTGTTCAGCTCTGGGCACCTCACTTCAAAAAGGTCATTGGGGTGCTGGGGTGGGTCCATCAAAGGGCAACAAGGGGCATCATGAAGGGTATAGAGAAAAAGTCTTATGAGGAGCAGCTGAGGGAGCTGGGATTGTTTAGTCTCCAGAAGAGGAGGCTCAGGGGGGACCTCATCACTCTCTACAACCATTTGTAAGGAGGGTGTAGTGAGGTGGGGGCCAGTCTGTTCTGCCATGCCTGCAGTGACAGAGCAAGATGAGATGGCCCTAGACTGAGACAGGGGACAGGAAGATTAGATATTAGAAGAAAAAAAAAAATCCTTTTTAGGGTAATCAGGCACTGGAATAGGGTGCCCAGGGACATGGTGGAGTAACCATCTCTGGAGGTGTTAGGTCTTTTCCAAGATCTGATCAGGATCTGGTTCTGAGTGATGTGGTCTAGTAGTTTAGGGTTTACAGTGGTGGAGCTGGGCAGATGGTTGGACTGGATGACCTTAAAGGTCTTTTCCAACCTTGATGATTCTAGGAAAGCTAGACACTTATTAGTGTTCTTGAATAATCTCTGCTTTAGGAAGGAGTGCTCTAAGTCTTTCAAAATAGGCTGCATGATTTCTGCTAGACTATCTTAAGCACTTCAAGTCAGCTTTTCCCTGTTACACAATGTTTGAAGATCATTTTCCGCTGCCTTCATCATTTTCAGAGAGACTACAAGATGACACAGTTCTCTTTCCCCATGTAATGGCACAGGACAGAGACAGGAGGTGACCTTTCAAGAGCTGAACCCTGTCTAGATGTCCTGATCTGTCTGGACCAGAGTCTCAGCCCCTGCTGGGACACTGTATACAAGACCAATAACACCTTAGGCTACATATGTACAGCAAAAGTCATTCAAAATTAATTTATCACTTAGTTAACAAGTAAGAAAAACAGTGACCATAAGGATTTTTCAGGGAAAGAAACTGGCTGATAAAGCATTTGTTTGCTCTTTTTACATCCACTCCGGCAAGTGTTGACTTCTGTTATCAACTGCTATGGTGACACATGCTATAATGTGAAGCACTTCTTGCTGAGAACTGTGTTTCCAGTTTGTCTATTTACTCATTTCCCAACTTTGGGCCCAGATGACCCTACCAATGATGAATTAATCTCAGCAGTCCCTGTAGGGAAGCAAGTATATAAATGTCTATGGATTGTATCAATCTTAATTGAGTAAAAAAATGTGTCAGAACCTTCATGCAGTGTCAGTGATGATAAAATTCTTCAATGTCACGTGGAAGGAGAGCATATGGTGGCTACAATGCTTAGCTTTGTTTAAACTAAAAGAAAAAAAATAATATGTCTTTATGGGAGATATTAAGAAATTGATAGCAATTCCCAGTGCTAGTGGTAGTGACTCCTAATATTCAGAAAAACTAAGTCATGGCTTTTGATCAGCAAAAGGCAGATGTTATCCCTTAAAGTGGTGAGTTTCTGAGTTTCTATGGCCTACATTGAAAAAACACTGTCTTGAAGGAAATGCTGCCATTTTTTTAGGAATCTAGCATGACACTCAGCAGACCAGACATATGGAAGACCATCTAGCATGACACGCAGCAGACCATAATGGAAGACCAGGAAATAAATCCTCTTACAGTTCAGCAGGAGAAGGTACCTTGGGTAGTATTTTGTGATTCCTGTTAAAGTATGACACATGATGCCAAATGCTTTCCCATACCCTACAGTAGGATGGCCATGATTTCAAGAGTGCTACACTGCAGTGGGGGAGCTGCATGGGATCCTACAGGCCATGCAACAGCAGCTCCAGAGAAGAAACACATTCTGTTCTTGCTGCACTTGTCCTAGCAAAAATCTATAAAAAGAAAGCAGATGACAATTGTATTGACAGCTCAACAGTTGCTTGTACAACTAAACAAACATTAATAAGGTAAATGTGTATAGATGGTATTTTCAAAAACTATTTATTCACTTACATTAAAAATTATTCTTCATATGGAAACATATGAAATTATGGAACATGGAATATATGAAACAGGACTTCCTTTTTGAAAATCCTGAGGATCTGTATAAAAGCCTTTTTTATCTCCTGGCAATTTCCTGACTGACTGCTGTGTTTACTCTAATAGATATTATTTTGGGGATTGTTTTTGCACGGATTTCTGGTTTCACCAGCTATACCTTATAAATGATGATGAATTGATTGAATATCATTGGGGTGGTAGACAAGTGAGTGTGTATTCATATCTTTACAAGTCAGGGACCCTTTGCAAAATTCAAATATTCATAAATAAAAGAGAAGCTCAGATCCTGGGTTTTGACCACAGCCCAAATGTTATTTACATGGAGCTATCACATGCAGAGAGCTGAACTCTGATCTCGTGGTCAGAGGGGAAGAAGACCAGGACTTTTTGCTCTAAGGTAAGATCCAAATTCTCAACAAGAATCTCAGCTTAGCCATGACAGGAGGTGGGGCACCTTGAGGTCTGAACTCCAGTTCTGGGCCCCTCCATTCAGGAAGGATGTTGAGATCTAGAGCATGTCCAGAGAAGGGCAAAAAGGCTGGTGAAGAGACTGGAACAGAAGTCCTATGAGGAGTGGCTGAGGGAACTGGAGTTGTTTAGCCTGGAGAAAAGGAGACCCAGGGGAGACCTTTTCACCCTCTACAACTCCCTGAAAGGAGGCTGCAGCCTGTTGAGGATTGGTCTTTTCTCCCAGACAACAGTGACAGGACAAGAGGACACTCTTGTCTTCAGCTGCAGCAGGGGAGGTTTAGGTTGGAGTTCTTCGCAGGAAGGGTGGTTGGATGTTGGATTGGGCTGCCCTCAAAGGTGGTGTCATTGTCCCTGGAGGTGTTTAAGAAAAGACTGGATGTGGCATTTAGTGCCATGGTCTGGTTGACAAGGTGGTATAGGATCGTAGGTTGGACTCAATGATCTCACAGGTCTTTTCCAACCTAGCTGATTATGTGATTCTGTGAACAGCAGTGTGCTGTCACTGAAGAAATATCTCCCTTGTCAAGGCTGAATATCCCAGCCACTGAATGTCAGCACACTATCACCACACATTTTTTTGTCCTTTATTAAAAGTTAGGTCTCCCCATCTATCCATAAGTAGTTTTGAAAAAAAAAAAAAAAAAGTCAGCTAGGATGTACAGCTAGGGAGAAGCATGAGCTATTCAGGGGGCTCCAAATCCAGCAAGAAAGAGGAATTGGATTCTTGTCCTTGCCCTGTGTCTTCTTGTAACCAGCAGTTCTTTGAACAGGTTGCACCATATTTTGTGGGTCAGAGGCCACACATACACACTGTATCCAGACATACCTCCAGATTTTTCCATTACAACTGGATGGTTAAAAATTGGTGCAATCAGACTTCTAGCAGAAGCCTGTCCACAACACAACACCAAAAAAATTCTTTCAGCCTGGAGGTCAGCCTTTCGCATTTCCTTTTCATTTTGACTTCTCTGGTTCCCTCTGTTTCTGTCTTGAAATCAGCTTTTACTTTTGCTCATCTGGCTCTCAGTTCTGCTGCAGCATCCATCTCATTTTTTTCTCAATACAAGAAAGTAAAATCATGTTCAGTGTTCTCTCAGTGTTTATTAGCAGACCTCCCAGTGCTGTCTTTGACTCACATGCCTGAAGAAAAGCTTTTCCTAGCAGCCTTGCCCTGCACACATAGTGCTATTTTATTATTCCTGATGGGTTTGCTCTTTTCTTGCTCCTTGTGAATGTCACAACATCCCTGTGCTCATTTCTTTCATGTGTGGACTGGGGCCAAGTTTGGCTCAGGTGCAGCTCTCTCACAGGGCTTGCCCTTCCTCCTCCTCCAGCCTGATTCATTCAGATGTCACAATCCAATGTTTATGAAACATTGCCATGGCAGTGAGTCAAACGTCACTGACACTGCATCATGGAGTGAATCAGGCAGGAGAAGGATATAAAAAGGGAGAGCTACTATTTATATACAGGCATTATAGGAATCAGCAAAGATGAGAACCCACATGGAAAGTGCTCACTAGATGTCTTATACATCACTTTTGGGTATTCTCCAGTGGGTACTTAGAGCAGCAGGAGAGCTCCCCTCCTGCTCACCAAACTCCCCAGGCAGCCCTTTTTTAGGGATTTTGTGAAAAAGTGAAAAAACAACTGGCTCAAATAAACAGAAAAGCCACCGAGCGTGACTGAGTGTAGGGAGCAGCTCAGATGGAGGCAGGTTGTGGGAGCAAGAGAGAAGTGTCCTGCTGGACTCGTGGCTGTCTTGTTTCATGGTATCTGGCTCTGAGAGGTTTGTTTCAATTTGGAGTGCTCATTGATTGTGACAGAGGGACTTTTCTCTCCTCTGCCATCAACATTGATGATTAAAACATGTAAGTCTGTGGAGGAAGAGGGAAAAAGACACCCGTTTCGGAATTTGCTTTTCTCATTTTAACTGGGGTCATACTGGAGTAATGCCACCTGATTCCATGCACCTAATACTGAATTATACCAGGAGAAGCCAGAAACAGGCCAGTTGCCAGTAAAAAATGTTGCTTCAAATTTCATCCCTCATCTGTGATACACAGTATGTTTGTCTCACAGTGTTTGTATGGAACACAGTGGATGGGATGTGACAGCCCAGAGGTCCACTCCAGTTCCAGGTTTCCATGCTTGTTACCAGGATTATTGATGAAAGAAAGGAGAAAAGTAAAGAGAAGAAACAACAACCAGCATCATACGTAGCCAGTCTTACGTGCTCCTTTTGGGAACATCTTTAAGCTCAGAATAGTCTCTCCTCCGAAGCAACTTTGAAAGGGCTAAGTCATGTTTATCAAACATGGGCTGCTATTAGTTAAAAATATCAGTTAAATAGATAAAAGTTAACATTTTTTAAAAAATTCAAATAGAAGGAGATCAGGACAGTCTTTTTCATGACTTTTCCTGATATAGATACTGAAGGCACTGGATAGAAATTTGGATTTGACTTGATAATATCCTAAATCAGAAAAGAATACGCTATGTAATTCTTCTTTGATTTAAAAAAATGAACCACACGTGACCACAAACAAACAAGAAGAGTTTAGAGCTTGAAAGGAAATAATATTTAGACTCTGACATGTGCCACTGAGCATAGGAGTGGTCCGTTCTAAATTCAAATCTTGTATTTATTTAAACAAAATCTTTTTGGATAAGTAATGCAACATTCATGTGTTCAGGCAAACAACCTTTGTCCTGAATTCCAGGCAGAAGACCTCATTCAGATACAGCACAAGCTGGGATTGTCTTGAATGAAGTTTTTTTTTTGTTTAGAACAGGATTAAAAGGTCTGTCCCCTCAAATTATATTAAATTATTTTAGGAAAAATAAGACAGTTGGAATAAAAAGTCCTTCCTCATCAAAGATAATAGAATTAAGCCTGCTATCTTTAGTGTCATTGGTTTCCTCCTTGCCCAGTCCCAACTGTAATAAACTTACATTGTTCATCCCAAAGTGGTACAGCAGGATGGATGCCAAAAAGAAGCCTGCCAGCAGGCAATTAAGCGCAACTGAAAGTGCCATAGATTGTTACAAACACCCAGCTACACCTCCTGCTGTGAACAGAGCAAGAGCAAAGCCATGCTGCTTACCTTTGAAAGTGCAGCACTAAAAATGGCCCAGGGAACGGGCCAAACCAGCTCTGGCACCTCTGCTGAGGATGTGGGACACCCACCTGCACTCCCCATGCACCCAGGCTGCACCAGCCAGCAACACTCTGCAGAGAGGGATCCTTGGGAGCCAAACCCTGTGGGCAGGGGCTGCACTTCCAGCTTCACAGCTACACAGTGGAGCTGCAGAAGTTCCCGCCAAGGTGTGCTCTGCCAGAGGGCAATAACTGCATGAAAGCAGACACCATGCTGCTTTTCATTCTATTACCTGACTCGTGTAAGGCAGTGTGATGTTTTCTGTGGGCAGGTTTAAGATATATCCACATGGCAGTTTGCCCTGTAGGTGAGGGTGGGCTCTGACACAGAAGCCATGGGGCACAGCAGTGAGCTAGGTCAGTCAGCCCTACACACACACGGGCTGGGGACCATCACTGCCCTACTGCTGTTGGTAAAGCTGCCACAGCACGGCAGGGCATGGGGACTCTTACCTGTGCTGTTGGTGGGACTGTTTTTGTCTCAGTTCTTTAGGTTTTTCCCCCAACACAGGACAGCCTTGCAAGAGCAAGTGGACAGGCAGCCAGAGAGTGAAGCTGAGTCCATCCAGATATGGCTCAACACCTCACTACAGTGAGTGCTTTTACCATCAATATGCATTAGTCAGGTCTCCAACCCAAAAAGGGACATCAGTGGAATTCATGTGCCCCCCTTCTAACTCTGTGGCCTGTGGGTGTTTCCATGTACACATGAGATTTTTCCTGTTTGCTGTGCAGCAGAAGGAATGTGTCTGGGAGACACATCCTTCCTGGGAACACTTCAGTGAAGGACATCCTACTTGACTGATTAGACAACAGAGGGTTGCAAACACTGGCAGAGATCTTGATCTTGAAGGAGGACTTGCAAGGTCAGCTCCAGAGAAGGAAATGAACTAACTCTCAAGCACTCAGGAGATAAGGGACTTCTGAATACTCAAAAAAAAAAAAGAAAAGTGCACTCCAAAAAAAGTAGATATGGATATTTAGATGTGTACAGTTCTTGTTGAATGTTTACCTCAATAAAGAAATTCCTACTGATATCAAACAACCAGGGACAACAAATTTTATGAGTAAAAATAAATCTATATTTAAAATATTTGCATGGGGTTTTTAATTTTCTACATTAAAACATCAAATGTTTCAGTTGAAAATTAATCCCTCTCAGAAGCTGATAACAAAGTCTAAAAGTTTTTCTCAACTTCTGAGATACTCTGCAGAGTATCTTCTGCAGCATCTCTGTCTTTCCACAGATCAGCTTGCTCCACAAATAGAATTAGATGTCTGAAGGAAGATAACTATGAAGATTTTACTCAGAATTGTATTGCTATTTTACCTGGGTGCTTCCTACAGTGTTGATCTCAATTTTGAAGGCTTTTTTCTCCACCACATTCTGGGATTTTATACATTGTTCAGTTTCATCCGTTCAGAGATTGTTAAGGTACATCAGTTGAATCATCAGCACTCGCTGTGGTACTGGCTTTCCACCTTTCAGCAGCCATACAGAGGGAGTCCCCTGAAAACTATTGTTTTTCCCTGTGTTTGCATTTCACAAGATCAGTTTCAAGACTCACTTGAACTTCTCTAGCTGTCCTACCCCTGATTCTACAGTGAATCCTCAAAGTTACCAGAAAGTCTTACTTCTTTCTTCTACACCTTTTTCAAACCTGAGCTTTTTGGGGTTTGGCGATTTTTTTTTTTTTTAATGTGTTTTATATATAATTTTAGTGTCATCTTCCTTTTATTTACCTGGAATAATTTTTCTCAGATATTGGAGAAAGATAACTCTAAACCACTTTAACTAATTGTATAGGTTTTTCCCTTTTTTTCTCCTGTAATAAATACTGTGACGGTTTCAATGAGAAACCATTTAAGTGTTCATCACCAAGTTAGTGAATAAGTTTTATAATACAAAGGCAGTGAATATTTTGCCTTACTCAATTTCTCACTAAAATTCAGAATTTTTAAAGACTTTTATGAAAACCACAGACATTATCACTTTTCTAAGTTGAAGATTTCAACTGCTTCCTATTTCAATTCTCCCAGTGTGGAAAACAGTCTCTGCATGTGAATATCTGTTGCCACTTTTCTTAGTACCTCTTCAACATCTATGTCTTTCCGAGGGACATAATTCTCTGAATCCCAAATTGTGATCTATTTTAGACGTAAAAAACAATTTTCATAGGTTTTTTGCCATCCAATCTCAAATGCTTTTGAAGTCTATTTGTCTTTATTTTTGCTTACACTTTCAGAAAATTATCAACAATCTCTTTTCAACTTCTTTGCCAAGCAATATTTGATGATCTCGTTTGGATGTCAGTGGTATTTTTCTAAACGTGGCTTATTTTGTTTTGACATTTCCTCTGCTTGCAGACACTTATAATTGTAAGATTATTGTGCATCTTTTGACACTGTGCTTTTGGTTTGACTGTCCAAACTCACTTCCTAAAGTGTTTGTGCAATCATAAAACTGAAAACTAGTGGAAAGACCTGCCATACTGCTTGAGATAAGAAGGTCTCAGAATTCACAGACAATGAGCACAGCTGAGACATAAAAGTCACCTAAAAGCCAAACCGTCAGCATAAATTGCTACATAATAGCTATTATTTAAATCTATTCTGCTATACCTGGTGTTTCTTATTTTGTTTATTTTTTACAGTTGTACTTCCTTTCTCTTCTACGTAGTTACTTTTGACTGCTTTTTTGTTGTATTAAAGGCTTAACAGGTGTTATGTTATTATGAATGTAATTTTCTATTAAAGATTTAATTGTAACTGTTCTTTGGAGTAATAGTATACATAAACAATGGTAAGGAAGTTTACATTTAAGAAAACAAAACAAAAATGTTATATTCTCCTCATATGTAGTAGATCATAACTGCACCCATACAGCCTAATGTTTCAATCAGATTATGTTTATGCACATGGAGATTATCCTGAGGTATTTTCATATAAAGAAAGTTCAGTGGATATCCACTGCCAAATTGCACACAGATAAGGACAGTATGTAGAATTTTGTCAGCATAATTTGGTGATCAGATGGACTCAGAAAAACAGATAGACTCCTACTGAGTCTCTCTCCTACTGAGAAGCTCAGAAAAACAATGTCTGTAACAGTACAAACCATCCTTGTCTGTCATAAAGCATCAGAGATTATCTTGAAATTTGTCTATTTGCGCATTTTTCTCATTCTAAGCAACAGATTTAATGAGCAAACTATGGGCATCTTCTATCCAGTGACAGTGATCTTTGTCTCCCTGGCATTGCAACTTCAATTTAGTCCTGTGATAAAGAATTTCTGAGAACTGCAGGTTCAGAGTCAATTGGAGAAGCTGGTATAATCTGTTGTGCCTAATTTCTGCAAGATTGGAGACATTTCCCAGACTACCAACCTTCTCTTTACTTGTTCAGTGAGCAATCACTCCCTTCAGTGCTGAAGAATCCAGAATAGGCTGAATTTTTCTGTGCAGATCTGCACAAAAATTGTATCCCTACAGGATCGGGGTGGGGAATATCCAGCACACAAACTTTGCTTCACAATGAGCATGGACTGGCATGCACTTTCCTTGAACCCCACTTGGAGGAAGGAAGAATTTCAAAGCTCAGTTAACAACTCAGAGGAGGTGATGTAATTTGTTTTGGTGATATTTCTCAGTTACCACCTATTTAAGGCTGGCAGTTTTAGATGATTTGTGGTGAACAAATGGGCTTTAATCAAACTTCCTTTTTAAAAAATAACAGAATCAGGTATGGCAAGTTGACAGGGAAAATATATAAGTTTAATTCTCTGTGTATATAATGCTGGCTGGAACACCAATTCACTTCTAAGCAAAAGACTATCATTTGTGCACAATGGTTAAGCATATAGAAAAGCTGCCAGAAAAAGCATATTTGAAAACATTCATTTTGAGGGAAAAAAAAGAAATACATGTCCAAATCATTCAGCATTTACAAAACATAACTGATTTTTTTTTTTTTTTTAAGTTCAGAACCCACAAGGAACATCAGCTGGTGGACTCAGAACCTCAGCTGTGCCATTTCTGTATTTTTGTCAATTGTGAGGAAGACAAGCTTATGGAAAACTAGTTGCTGAAGTCAACCTCATTGCTGAACCTGTTCTTGAAAATCAGGGTTGTGGTCTGGAGCTCTCTGCCATCTCTCCAAGGAGCTGCACTGCTGGGTTCAGCCCAAAGGAAAGCTCCCTGCACACTTCCTCACCTGCCCCTGTCTTGCTCTCAGTTGGCCCTCGCTGTCCTTGCTTGCATGGAGTCAGGTCATTGTGGAACCCCACCACTGCCTTGTCCCCACACTGTCCTTAGCCACCTTCCACTCCTGCCCCCTCCTTGGGACAGCTTCTTGGTCTTTAGGCAGGACACATCTGACCACAAAAGAAGAACGTTTTCTAACTGAAGAACTCATGACCTCCTCACGACTTTTCAAGTCTCTGAAGATGTATATTCACAACAGCACCTCTGTGTTCTATTATTTCAGACAGTTGTGCAATATTTAGGTCTTCAGCCTCCCACTTTCCTTCCTCAACAGCTCCTCAATTCTGGAATTGCCTAAAATTTAAGATGATTCTCCCCGTAAAATTCCCCAGATACTGAACTGTCTCTTGCCAGTCACACCCAGAATTGCTTAATTCTTGACGGTGCTGAGAAGCCAGGCACTGAATTCATGCCTGAATTTTGTCAGAATTTGTAGTCTAAGCTTATCCCCCATGTCTGGCAGTACAGCACTGCATTTTCTGGGGGCACACTGCCAGACAGGGCCTGAGACAACGCAGCGAGGTAGGAAGGTTCTACATCCCTTCTTCTGCTTGACCCCAGCAGTCAGGTTGTTCAGCTAAGACATGGGAAGATTTCTCAGCAAACTAAAGGAGCTGTAGTTTCTCCTGCTCTGCACAGAAATCCCCAGTGTTGTAGCACCACCCAGCACAACATAACAGCTTCTGTAATACGTGACGCTGTCAGGCCCAGCAGCCACCCAGCCACGCAGGCTGCGTCTGACTCAGTGGTGCAATGTGAATCCTTAACCCCAGACAAGTCACAAACTTTCCAAGTAGCTGCATAGGAAATTCTCCCACTGGCTGGCCTCAGCCTTTCTTGTCGAGACAATAGCACAGTTCCCTGCCCTTATGCCTGATGGCCACAAGGTTCTGGACCACTTGTCACACTTGTGCTCTTCTCCTGTCCCAATACATATTTCATGGTTTTCCCTAAAATTAACACTGTGCAGTTATAAGACAGTACTCTGACTTTAGCAGGGCAAGAAGTGTCTGGGAGCTAGGTTCTCCAAAATCTGTCCACCTTCATGGGTCTAGGCCATTCCAGTGTATTAGTGCATTTTGAAAAGGATGTTTCTGTCTTCACACTTGCAGTTTAGAATTGGGAAATGGGGCTTAATCTCCTTAGCTCTTTTTGAAAACCTGACTAGGCAGTTATTTGGACTTTTTGCTTTGCATTTCCACTCAGATTCTTTCAGGATCTGACTAAGCGGCATTTTTGAACATTTTATCCATGCAGATTTTCATCCTGTAGACCAATTCCCAGGCATGGTGTGCCAGTAAGAAGGTGCTCTTGTCAATCTAAGTGACTTAAAGTGCATAAAGATTGCCATACCTGTCTGGCTTCAGCAAGAAACCTCTGCTTTCCGACGCCATTATCTTACCAAGAAAGATACCTCATGGGCATCTTTACCATCAGTGCAGTTTCCTGCCTATTTCAGACAGATGTGAGGTTGAAACATTAAGCAGTAAGTCTTTCACTCTGTTATGCAGATTTATGTAAAGACAAATGCATTAAATGCCAAATTAACATACTGAGTTTTATACAGAAAGGCATGAAAATGAGTGGAGGTGTTCACCTTTCACTTCCAGGGCTGCTGTGCAAGCTGACATGTGGACTTTTGTGAGAGAAATGATTCCTGCAATGATACTGATGTTCTTAATAAACTGATTCATTGGAATCCTTCCCCCTGTTTCGTGTAAATTCTTCCTCTGCCTTGTGTTTTATCTTCTTTTGTCCAGGTTTCTCAAGATTTCTCATCAGCAGCCAGAGGGTATATTTGTTTGCACTATTAATGAAATTCTAGCATTAGATTTACCTGTCTCTGTACTGCTGTGTATTTGGTCTGATTGTTTCTGGGGTTTAATGTGGTTTTAGTTTGGTCTTATTATCCAGTGCTTTATTACCCAGTGCTATGCTATCTGAAGTAATCACATAATTATAGGAGTGTTGTTTGGAAGAAATGTCTGAAGTTCGTGGTCCAACTCCACTTGCAGCAGGAGTATCACCAATCTGATGAGGCCAGCTGAGGTTTGCCTAGCACAGCATGGAAACCATCCTAGCACAGATTTCACAACCTCCCTGTGTAGACTGTTCCACCTCTGTTCTACCCACACAGCAGAAGAGGATAGTAGCTTCCCTTGATCTGTCAACCAAGGTCCCCATCACATATCTCAACATGAAGTTTGCTCTGTTTGCAATGATGGTGCAGCCATGGCTCATGTTCAACCTGGCATCTGCCTCCTCAATCTGTCACTGAGCCAGAACTACAGCTGAGCAAGGGTTATTCCTCTGTGCTGAGCCTCACAGGAGCTTTTCTGGAGCAGACAACTTTACTGAGGTGCCTGGGCTGAGGGGCCGAGTGCTGGGGCAGGTTTGCTGCCCATGTTCTTGCTGTCCAGGCTGCTGGGGACACTCAACAACCACAGGCCTCAGTAGCATCCCTGGCATGCTCTCCCCTTTCTGACACAACAAGATATGCTGTGAGACTTCACCATGGTTACCCAATGAAAGATCCAAAGCCTAGTGAAGCAAGAGGGAATATTTTCAATGGTTCTGCCAATTTTCCGGCATTTGGGATTCCCTGATATAATTAAGCTTTGTCTTGTAGTTCCAAGCCTCCTGAGCACAGGCAGAAGAAGTTTCAAGCAATTATTCTCATGATTGAGCCACAGACAACAGTGGGCCAAAAATTTTACTTCTCTGGGCTAAGGGCCAGATATTTAGCAACTAGAGGCACCTTATGCCAAAACACATCTCCACCTATTATGGAAGGTGATAGAATGAATATTACACTAGAACTTTGCTATTCCTGGCTGAAGTGTGGAACACTGAAAGATTACATTTTGTTCATTACCAGATGAAGTTACAATCACCAGCATCCATAAGAGTTTCTTCTGCTCAGTTAGAAGAGGGAGCAAGATCGCATGATAAATTCATAAAGCAACAGTTGATGCATCATATTCTAAACCATCCTATTTAATTTTTTTTAACAAGTTCATTTTAATTCTTCATACATATAGATTAATCTGAACTCATATATTTTGCTTGAAGTGATAAAATTTTGCTATGAGGACATCATTTAGATATTCCTTTACCATTTCCTGAAAAGAAAATTCTTCTTTTGTGTCGTGAAAAACTTCATGCAGTAGGGACAGCTCTGTGCTATGCTCAGGACTATGAGTTAGTAGTTCCATGTCAATACTCTCTACACTTAAGCTCATATGTTTGACAAGATGTCTAAGTTTAAAAGAACAAGGCTCTGCTATTCTATACATGAAATAAATACTTATCTGTTACTCATTTGCCATTAAACAGAGCATCAGGTAGAGTTCAGCAACTCAGCACAGAATTGTACCTTACTGCTCCCACTATGAACCCCATTTTTCTGTGGCAATTGCTTGATTTCAGTAATAACAATTTTTCCTGTTCCCCTACGGGGGAGAAGGAGAGAGGGGCACACCTGATAGTGGATTCGCAATGTGAGTCCTATCAGAGCCCCCTTGAATCCAGGCCAGTTCTGAGGACAGTGATTTGTTGGGATGGGTCCATCTGGTGGTTGAAATTCAACTGTTTGAAAGTTCTGGGAAAAGATCAGCAAAACAGAGTTAAATTCAATAAGGGAATCTGCCTGATAAAAGAGAGCAACCAGGCCACATGCCAGAGGACCAACCTGGAGGAAGAAAAAAGAGAAGCAAACCTGCCAAGCCTAGGACACTCTCCAAGGAAAGACTCACAGGAAGAATGAGATCAGAATTGGAGCAGGGTGTGCAGAGTCTAGGAGAGGGGTCCACAACTTTTCTAGCACTTTAAACAAAAAATATTAGTGAAAGTGAATGTGTTTCAGTAACTATTCTGGTAGTATTGTCTGCCTCATATATCTGGTACACAACCACTGCTGATCAAGAACCAGGAGATTACAAAAAAGTCTGTGGCCTTGGGGTTTTAGAGTCACATTCCAAAAACACCTTAGAAACCTGGACTAAGCAAAACTGACCTGGTTTTTCCCAGCCCACTTGGCTTACAAGTACATGGGATCCAGCAGTGATTCAGAGCACTATATTCATCCAGAGCCAAGCTGGAACTTCATGTTCCTTGGATGGATACACGATCTACTCCAGTCAGTTAACAAACTGAAAGCATCATTCAGCTCAGTGTAACACTACAGCAAAGCTGGGTGAGGCTGCATTGGACCCATGCCAGGTCACAGCCAATGCATTCTGGCCCCTCAAAGTTCATGAGGGTGGAAAATTTTATTCTACTGCTTCAAATCACCTAAATTCTGATTATTTTCTTACTAGAAGTATTAATCACTGTGAACACTTGGGACCGAAGCTAAAAAATCTTAAAAATATAACTAAACCAGAATATTTCAAACTGCTTCATCAGCATCACAGACAACCAAAAACTACACTAACATATATTCTTCTCTCTATGCTGTCTTTTCTTGGAATATCATCTCAGCCTAAAGGATTGCCCGTAAATTGCTTCCTCAGTACTTTGGAAATTTTGGTAGTGTGGCTCAAAGGGCCATGTTCTAGATCATAACCAATATCATCACACCAGATTTTTTGATATACAGTAGGGTTATCCATCCATCCAGGAATGGACACTTGCCAGGAGCTGATCCAGGGTTGCAGAATAAGTCTTGGGACATGCACTAAACTGCAGGTATTCTAAAGTCTTATTCTATGGAGCCATTCATGGAGCAAGGAATTTGAAACTGGGTACAAGACTCCCAGATCAGCTTTACAAGAGACAGTGAAGTAGCTCAGTTGTGAAGTTGTGGTTTTCTTTTTCAGTTTTCATTTTGTTCACTTCCCTTGGAACATGATTGGCAAGGCTGCAAAATACTGCTTATATGCCACATATGGAAAATACTCTGCTCTCTACAGGTTTTTTCCCATATTTAAACCATCAGCAACATTAAAGTATGTCTACAGCATCCAGGTGTTTCCTACAGCAACACGTACCTGATAGAGATCTCAGATCCCACAGGCTGCCACTTTTATATCCAGAACGCAGGGGAAGGATCTGGACCAACAATACCATTTTGCACAATGCTAAAGTCTATGCTCTGGAGACAAAACAGCTGCATTGTAAACATCAACCTGGATGCCAGCTGGCTCAACTTGTTGAAACAAGAGCAAATCCCTTCCAATGTAATCTTTACCTCAGGAAGAGTGGAAGAAAGAGACACATGAAATAATGTGATGTATCCCTGCATTGTACTTTACAGCTAGCCAGGAAACAGCACTGTAAAGTTGGTTATCAACGTTTCAGATTTAAATGCACACTAAATTATAGGACCACAAGCATGGAAGACAAATGCTTTTCCATATTTTTTCTCCTGTCTCTCAAAGGAGTGATGGCCCTTTTCATTCAGAAATAACCTACAATGGGCAATTCCTTGATACCAAAGCATCAGGTTTCAGGTGGTTCTGGAAGGGTCTGAGGATGTTTATAAGAGTGATGAGTAGCTGAAAATGAGGACATGAGTGCTGAATATACTTAATGGATTTTCAATCCAGTGAGCTCCAGGCTGCCTGCAATAGCTGAAGCTCACCAGGTGTGCCCTTCATCACCTCACCCCCAGAGGCCACTCTGTGATGGGAAGCAGGGTTTGGTTGGCTGGGAAGAGCTGGGGATAACCCTGGAACCTGACCCAAACTGGAGGGCACACACTGAGCAACTGCTGCTGTGGAATTTGACACACAAGCACTCTCATTTCCAGAGGAAGAAGTTGCAAGAAAATTAGGAAGTGTATCTGTTGCAAATCAATGGAAACATAGATAAGAGGAAGCCTTTCCTCACTCCCCCCTTAATAAATAATAATAATATTTTACTTCTACTGCTTTGTTTTTTCCTATATGTCCCAAGAGCAAAATCAAGGGTGTTCTCCTTTTTCTTAGCAAAGGACTTTTTTTAACACAGGAAAGGACTGAAATAAAATTTTAACAGATAGCTAGGTCTTCTTTTTGTACAATGGAGACACATGGTTAGGTGTGATTTTGAAACAAAAACTCATCTAAAAGATTGTATGCAAAGGGGAAGGAAAATGTATTTTTCTATTTAAATATTATTTTATTTTCTTTTCAGGTACTTAATTTCTCTTTGTTTTTAGCAGAGAAAAACTACTAATGTCTTTGCAAGATCCTATGCAGGCCATTTAGAGCTGACCAGAGATAGGCAGTGGTGAAACCAAGTAGAGCAACACCAACTTTAAATTGTAATTGCTCAGGGTCTGACACCTCTCTGGCCCATAGTTGCAACCTGGCAGGAGGTCCAGGAATCCCTGAAAGCCCCAAGCCCCAGATGATGGAGACAGCCAGAAATTCAGGCACTGATGAGACCAGAAAAGAAGCTGGCAGAATTCAGACCCTTAGGGGAACCTCAGTTTGGAAATGTAGTTCTTCACATACTATATTTTGGGTTTGACAAATCCAAAAACCTCCAGGGTGAAAAAATGGGTTTGTTTCTCTAGACCTATTAGAATTCAATAGCACTTTTAGCTATGGCAAAGACACTTCTACCACAAGCAGAGAGAAGCAAAGAGAAGTCTGCTGCCTCTCTTCTGCTGCATTTTTGTGCTATGATTTTCATCTTTCAGGGCTTTTATTACTAGGAGGTTTACCCCGCCTTGGTGAGAATGAATGCATAATATTTATCCCAAAATACTGAATGCAAATAAAAAATAAGATGGCACTCATCAGTGATGTTCAAAACAAATTGAAGATTCATGTCTGATATCTATAGCTTGACAACATTTTCAGTGAATCCTCAGAATAATTTAAAAAGACTCCTGACAAGGTTTTATTGCTGAATGGATTCAGCAGCAATGCCAGCTTAAGGAATTTAATTATGTCTCACTAAGTTTCTCTCAACTTTCCTGATTTCAAAATAGTTTTGGAATACATGGAAATGTCAGAAATAGATTTCATTGCTAATTGTACCCCAAATACTTGTTAAAAGTGATGAACTGACTTAATGTGAAATAGCCTGCCATATGCAGTGCTGGATACTATTCCCCTATATATTCATGCATGAACCCAGTTTCTTTTTAGAAAACAATTTTTCTCACAGTACTAACTGGTCAGCCAAAGGGCTTGGGTAAGGAGCTCTTTAATGTCTTTAAACATTTAAACAAAATTAAATGTAGACTAACTCAATTTAAAACAATAAAGGGAAGAAAGAAAAATAGGAATTTGCCACCAATGCCTGAAAGCTTTTGTTTCGTGCAACTGCATTGAAGTTATTGTTATTCTATTTTCATCAGTTGCCTGACAGGGCTCTCTGAGCAGTGTGGAGCTGGCTTTTAAACAGGCTGTGTGATGCAGTTTGCCAGAATTTTAAATGCCATAACTATCATTAGTGCAATTGTGAGTGGGTGAGGTGGTGGCTATGAACTCACAGCCCTTCCAGCCTCTAATACAATCCAGATATTGGTTTTATCAAGGAGATTCATTTCACCCTCTTGCAACTTTATACCTCTCTGAGCAGAGAGAAGTCCTCTTTCTTTTAGTCTTTTAGTGCTATTATACTGGTCAAAACATAAGGAATTTTTTTGTTTGTTTGTTTTTAAAATAGAATAAAAAAATGGGCAATATATAAATAAAATAAATTAAACTTTGCATGACAGTACTCACAGCACTTCTATCCCCTCATAATTCCTGGGCCACAGAACCTCACTGATTTCTCCCAGCTCAAATGCTCACAACCAAAAATCTGCAGAGCTCAGTGAGGCTTGAGGGAGATGGGGTTGTGACATCTCTAACTGTTCCAGGAGAGCCCAAGGTGACTCTGACCATCAAAGATGACAAAGTTAACCTATGCCTTGGAATTAAAAGCAAATTTATTGTTTCTGTTGCTTTTTGGCGTTTTTTGTTTGGGTTTTTTGGGGTTTTTTTTTTAGGATTTAGGGTCTACAGAAAATAACCCCTGCGTTATTCAGTGGCTGTTTCCTACTGAGAACTTAATCTGATTGAAAAAGCGAAGCAATAAAAAAATAACATGCATCTATGGAAAAATGACAGAATCATGGAATTCATGACTTTTCTGCTCATCTGGTTGTGGCCAATGAAAGGCAATGGTACAAAGATGTCTTACTGGAAAAACATGACTATGACCTCAGTGTTCTTACAGAACACAGAATCATTTAAGTTGGAAAAGGCCCTGAATCTCATAAAGTATAACTGTTACCCAGCACTGCCAAATCCACCACTATCCCATGTCCACAAGTGCCACATCTGCACTCTTTTTAAACACCTTCAGAGCTGCGATTCCACTACTTGCCTGTGCAGCCTGTTCCAGTGCTTGACAATGCTTTCAGTAAAGAAAATTTCCCTAGTATCCAAACTAAACCTCCCCTGGTGCAACCTGAGGACATTTCCTCTGATCCTGCCACTTGGGAGAAGAGACCAACCCTGCCCGGCTAGAGCCTCCTTTCAGGGAGTTAATAGAGCATGATAAGGTCTCCCCTGAGCCTTCTTTTCTCCAGGATAAACACTCCCACATCCCTCAGGTACTCCTCATCAGACTTGTGCTCCAGACCTTTCACCAGCCTTGTTGTCCTTCTCCGGACACACTCCAGCCTCTCAAAATAGCTGAGGCAGCCAAGTCAGCTGGGCAGTTCCCCTCAGGCACAACACTGGTGTTTCCTTCCACGGATTCTTTGCAAAGGTGCACCTTTGCTTGCAGAGGTTCAAATGGATTTCAGATTTCAAAATGAGATGCTAAAATTTGACGTGTTGTGATTTATGAGCACCAGAAAAAAATGCAAAAAAGTCACATTTTAAGGAGATTTTTTAAAAATTTGATGTAACAGGAAGAAAGAACTACCAGAAAATCTGCACTGAGGAAGCTTATGTTCTCTAGTCCTGAGAGCTCTGGGGGAGCATCAAAAATTGTGAGCACATTTATGAGTTCTTTTCTTTCATAATTTGGTCACATCTCACCTCTGCTTGCAAAGACTAGACTCACTCTATCCCCCACACTGTGCTCTTACCCCTCCTGCAGCATCCACATGCTGATGAGCACCTTCTACCCTGGGGTCACACACTGAGGCAGAGCTGTGGTGTCTTACACTGCCATGCACAGTCACCCTCAGAGCAGTCTGCTCCCTGCTCCTGAGTCAGCCACACAAACAGAGGATCGATGAGGCAAGCAGACAAAACGATTCTCATAGCTGCCCCAGGGTCAACACCTGTGCAGGTGATGGTTGGCTGCTGCCATAACATTGTGTTCCACCAGCACAGGAGAAAATATTGGTGAAACTCTCTAGCATGATACATGCTTATACATATATGAGGAGACAGGGTCACAAGCATCTTCTGACTTTTCAATGGCATCTGGGAGCCTTTTGGGTTAAATTGGCAGTAATTTCATGTTCCTAATGGACTTCCCGTAGCTCTAAAAATGTTTAGATTATCTAAGGTAGTAAAAAACTTCCATCTGTATGAACTTGGTGCTCACCATCTTTCACTGGTGGGATACACTTTGGAATTTCAAGGTGTGATTTATGCTCTGCAAAAGTTGTAAGGGCATTCACTAGTCAACAACAATTTATTGTACTCCCATATGGAAAAATGAAATTTGGAAAGAGAAAAGAGAAAGATGATCTCAGAATGGAGCCTATTGGAAGATAAGAATCATGATTCACCATCGTCCTCCTGAGAGATTTCATTCAGACCTGCATTTTGTACATAACTCACAGAATAAGCTTGAAATTAGGGCCAGTCTCATTGAAGGAGAGGAAGAGGGAATTGGAGTTATATCCCTGGAGTAAAATTCAGTACTCTGGGCTTGTATAGCTACATTGTACATAGCAGTCCCAGCCATCATTGATCGCAGCAGGAAGGGGAGGATGAGTATTTCAGAGCAAAAGGGGAAAGAAATCAAATCCAGATAGAACAAGATCACACATTTCAATTTGCATCTGTATCATCTTTGAAGTTGTGGTTGCAGTTATTGAACGGAGATGACTGGAAATGTCTTTCATACCAAAATGTCTTGGTTGCACTGGGTTTCTCTTTTAGCATGTCAAATCAATTAGCTGGTGTTTGGACAATGCTTTGAAAAGAGGAAGTGAGATATTACATACACACACACAGGCACATGTGTAGCCCCACAACCTTCTGTGCAATTAGTATTTGTAAGAAATGGAAATTGATGTTTTAACTAGAAGAAGAAAGATATAAAACAGATATTTAAAGCTTAAGTTACTTTGCAGCTCTTATTAAACTTAAAAGAACAAAGAAATCATGTCAATTGGGGAAAGAAAAACCAACAAAAGGAATGAGAGCAATATGCTGAAAAGTAAGGGATTTTAAAATTTTTCATTTTAAACCAAGTTTAACACTGTACAGATATAATCCATATAAACTAAATCTGCAGCTCACTACAGCATCATCTGCATTGGAAAATAATGTTTCTGTATCTTATTTCCTCACTCCATTTTGTCCTATCAATTTACTAGTCTGATAGTACCAAGGCAAATGTATCATTTTCCTTCAACTACCATAATAAAAAAGTAAATGGCAGTGTGAATAGCTATTAATCCATATGTCAGCACAAGTCAAATAACAAAATAAGAAATATGTAACAGTTCTTGATGACACCTACATAGAAACCTCTTTTTTTTCCCTTTCTCTTCTCCCCAGTTTCATTACCATTCATGGCTGGCTATGTGTCATATTTTAGCTAGGTGAAAACTATGGTGAAATTTTGGGAGAATTAGATGTTGTAGTTCCAGATTGCTACAAAATACCCTATGATTCAAGAAGACTAAGCAAATCTTTGAAATCTGTTGCATTCAAGGTGTTCTTGGTTGGCACATTTTAATGTCTTCTACTGTAGGTTTAAACTAAACCCATGGCTCCAGTGTTGTTCTATCAGTTTTTCCATAATGCTCCATTCACTGGACTCTACAAAGCTATCCCGTCAGTGGGGTATACAGAAGGAAATCATTTGTCTCTTCTGAAAAATCTCTTTAGACTGTAAACATGAATTTATAATTCACATCTCAATCAGAAAAAAAAATTACCTTGGAGTAATATTTATACATTTTGATAATTTGATGTCATAATGAAAAGAGTGTGCTGAAGATGCTCTGACAATGACTATGTGCCTATACAAGCAGTTTGGTTTAGCTCAGGGGGACATGTCTGATATTAACATACCCCTGCTCCCCCAACACCACTTGTGTTTCACCTCATGGAGCAGTCTCAGAGGACACATTGTGTCCCCCAAATGAAACAAAAACAGAAGGTGAGCTCCAGCTTTTAATGAGCTTCCAGACGGTGGGGCCAGACTGGAGCTATCTGGACCCAATCCCCCAGCTGGTACACGCCTCATGCAGCAGATCCGCAGCACCAATTCTCTGCTTACCAGCTTGTACTAGACATCACTAGCAGTTAATGTGGAAAGCCCTAGGGTATTGCTTTAATTCCTCTCCCTTCTCCATCCTTCTGCATAAGACAGTATTTACTAATTCATATTTTATTAATTTATATTTTTGAAGAGCCCAGTGGAATCCAGTACGTAACTGCATTAACTGCCAACAGAGAAAAAAGAGCTTCTCCCTGGAGAGCTTCTAATGAGATAAATAGAGGACGTGGGATTAGATGGAGATGGATAGACCAGTGACTGTGAAGTGACAGTGCAAGAACATGAGTCAAACTGGGCTGATCAGAAAAAGAGGACACCTTCTCAGCACTGAAAATCAGATAAGTGATGGAGATTAGGCCAAAAAATCTCTGAGAAAAATGGAAAAAAAAAAGCATTTGATTTGACAGAAGTTGCAGCAGAGAGGACAGAAAGAGGGGTCAAAGCTATGCTTTAGGAAAATGCATTTTACAGCACTAGTCCACATGGATATAAATGGTCCAAAGCTACAAAAAAGCCAACACTGTACCCAAAATGTTCTGCATGACCTGAACTAAGACACCATCCTTCAGCACATGATGATAACAATTCTTTCTTCTATCCAGAATCACTTCAGAGATGGAAACATCCCCTTTAACACTTCCATTACCACATATATTCCATGTCAACAGCGGAAACATAATCTTAAAATAAAAATAGAAATTTCCCTTTTCACTTGAAATACTTGGACAGTGGTGCTTTCAGCTGGAGAAATCTTGTGACTAAAAGGGACCTGTGAGTACTAAAACAAAAAAGACTATGTAGCAGACAAGTGAAAGAGGATATTGATAGTGCTGTTATCACCACAGTGAAGTGATTTAGAAGGCATGAATTTAAAGTACCAGCTGTTTCATTTACTTTTCCTGCTTTCAACAGAGCACACATTAGTGAGGACACTGGGGAGCTGTCTTCTCCTGCCCAGAACAGGAACATGTCCTGATCTATGAGCAAGGGAAAATACAAACTCTGAAGACACTGAGCTAGCTTGGATTTCTTCTGGTGACTGAGCCTCCTTTAAACTCACAGCTATTCATCTAAGGACATCCTCAGGAAAATGAGCACTTGCTTGAAGTGCTCAGTATACTTCAAGACTCACACAAAAGAGCTTTAGTACAAACAAGAATCAGGACTGTAAGTGCAAAGCACTTTACTTGGTAGAGTACTCCTTATTTTCAGTGCACATCAATGAAGAACCACATTATACTATGAACATTCAGTACAGGAAACATTTCAGCTGGCCAGACAGCTGCCAAAAGGAAGTTACACCATTCCCCATTTTGAATCCAGACAATATATATGGTCTCTTTTTTTCATCTGCAGGAGAAGATCATCAGCTTTAATCAAACTGGGTTTATTGCTTTGGTTTTTGATTAGCACTTTATGGCAAGAACTACTGAATTTAATTTATGAGTTAGGGATGAAATTCAAGTTTGTCCTGTAGTGACAGTTGTGCTGCAGCTGGTGTCACGATGCACACTTAGGCATTAGCTCCCTGGATGGTCCCAGAACTAGTTTCTGCAGAGGTGACATAACTGAGACACAATGATTGATCTCTCTGCCAGCCTCAAAGTAAAGTCTTTGCCTGATTTTTTCAGGAGGTGTCCAGATGGAAATTTTGGACAGTCACAGAGATTTCACCAGACAGTCCCTACTGTGTTTAGACCATTTGACATGCACTGCTCTTGTGCTGCAATGTGTTAGCACCCAGGATGGAGAATCTGGCTAGGCTGAGGGACTCCTCCAGGCAAATCCTGCTGTAGAATTAAGAAATGTGTACATGGATATTTGTAAATAGTCAATAGAAACCATTCCAGTAGGTGCAGAAAGGCTCCCCAGGGAAGTGGTCAGAGCACTAAGCCTGACAGAGTTCAAGAAAAGTTTGGACAGTGCTCTCAGACACGTGGTGTGATTCTTGGGGCTGTCCAGTTCAGGGCCAGGATTTGGGCTTCAATTATTCTTGGGTCCTTCCAACTCAGGATATTCTGCATTTCTCTGTAGGCCAGCATGGTCACATGAGCAGAGCAAAAGAGGGGCAGAGAATCTCACTCTGTCAAGCTGAACATACCCTTACAAGGACCCTTCCAGCAGAGACTTTTATCATCATCTTGGCAGGGACTGGCCTTCCTGTTCAACAGATTTGACTTTTTTGGTGAATGCTACCCTATGCAAGATCCCAGTAACTACTTTAGCAAATGCTTTGCCCATGGGTGTCTGTGTAGCAATTCACTCTCTCTGGCTGTGCCCCCTCTCATCCTGACAGCTCCAGTGATTCACAGGAAGGACTGCTTTCCCCAGCCTTCAGCTTTACACAGACAGGCTCTACAAGACATCTCTGGAACATGGCAAAAAATATCAGATATCTTTCTTTTGGTACACCCATAGGAATTTTTAATTCTTTTGTACATAGAGTGTGCCACCCAATCAACTTGCTGACCCTAAATTCACATTGATAACCACAGAAAGACATACATAGCCTGCAACTGAACTTTTAGCTCTAGTTCTGTTTTGGGCAAAGATAATTATTGCTCTTACCGATATTTGATGAATGTGTTTATCTACTTTATGTTGTCATGCTGAATAAAAAGGTACAGGACTACTAAGCAAGTTTCACCCAGTTCCATCACACAAATTCAATGAAAAATCCAATAGAGAATATCTTGTCCAAAGTCTAATTAACATCATGCTGGTTTACATCACTGCATTATTATAATTGACAAAGGATAATGGATCAAGTTTAAAAATTAATGAGTAATCCTGACTTTCTTTGGCAGCTTTAGCTGGAACAGACCAAAGGTGTTTGTTGTAAACATTAGAATCACTAAGGATTGTTACTCAGGTTAGATGCAGATTAATTAATTGACTCTATTTTATAGGAAATGATTGTCCAAAGCAGTATTTTAGCTGAACTGATGCAGTAAGAACCAGTTTGCCTGTGGAATTTGCTCTAAAGCAATAGCGTAAAAGGAATTCTTTTGTGAAGTTGTCTGTGTATGGAAGGATTATGTTCACTGCACCAATCTCTGTCACAAAGTAAAGGCTCCCTGTACAAAAATCTATCCCTCTCCAAAGCCCCTACCAGCCCTCAGAGTCTGAAGAACATAAAGCTCTCCCAGAGGTTTCTTTTTGCCATCACCCTTGTTAATTACAGCAGCAGTATCACAGGAGCAGTTTCACAGTTAATAACTGTATGTCTTGTGTCCTGGCAGCTCTCATCAGTAGAAGTGGTTCTGGTTTCATGTTACAGCATGAAAAATCGCCAATTTGAAATGCCAGTGTCATTAAAAACAAAACAAAACAAACAAACAACTCACAAGTTTCTCTAATGTTAAGTCTTAAAGCACAAGTATTTGAAAACACAGTACACAAACATGATACAAGAAGCACAGAAATTCCACACTAATGGCTGAATTCCCTCTGAAAAGAGGTTCACAAAACCTTTATTTACCATCTGATATAAAAATGACAGGCCTAATTTTTCTTTTGGAAGCCATCTAATTTGCCACTTATTTTACATTTTAAAGTGTATTCACACACAAAAAAAGTCAATTCATGAGATGTAACATAAATTTTTCCTGATATCTCTACATAGCATGTGTATCTTATCATTCTGAACACTGTGCATTTATTATAGGAGGTGAAAATCCATATACCTCCAGAAGATCCATTCCTATGTCTGTGTAAAGTCAAATCTATTCCAAAAGAAAACTAGAAAGAACGGGGATCTGGTAGAAAATCAGGAACCAAACAAAACCTTAAGCTCTGTCCCATGAAAAAGACAGGATTGATATCAGCACAACTGCCACCACCACCCACGTACTAAGGGAGTGTACATACTTTTGTAACAATACCACTAATCTCTGGAACAGCCAGTTGACCAACAATACTGTAATTAATAACAGATGATCACACAAAACAGCTATCAAAAACAAACAAAAACTCCAGGGTACTTGATATGTATAGCTTTAAAAAGAAGCTTTAGAATAACAACTAACATGTCACCGTTTCTTTACCATTGAATTTTTAACCCCTAAGAGACACCAAGACATAATAAAATCTAGGAGTCATCTGATTTTTCTTATTACATTTCTGTAGGAAGTAATTTAACCACTTGGGAAAACTAGTGAGACTTTTAATAAAAAAAGTATACATTGTGCAGTGTGATAAAACCAGGATCTTTACAGTGATTAATAAGAACATAAATATCTGCCCAAATAGCAGGTTACAAAGGAATTCACACTGGATTTAAATTAGCAACAAATTCAAAACATGAACTTTCTTCAATTTCTCGTATTTTCCACAAGGGTCCTATCTTCACTGGACCATGCTCTGTCCTATTGTCCTAATGTTACAGTCATCTCTGGTTTGGACCAGAAATTTCATCCTGAAAACAAGCACCTTTTCTCCCAAAATCACATCTACATATTGGTCTATTCCCACACACAAAGGGGAAAAAAGGAAAAGAGTATTGACTTTATTGATTTCACATTGCAAAGCAATTTCCTCAGAAAAATCTGACCAGTTCCTAGAATTAGTTCACAGCAGGTGATAAAATAGCGTCATCATCATTAACTCAGGGTCTTCCTCTGGGCTTAGCAAGAAGTCTGGCAGAAGTACACCCTTTTATAACTAAGCTATAAATCATCAAGGCAGGCAGCTTAGTAATTGTTTACAGCTGCTCATAGAAACTAGCTATTGCTCTGAAGAAATAGTAATTTTGTAATACTGGAGAAAAAAGGAAAATGGGTTTTTTTCTACACGTAAGACACATGGTGTGATCCTCTGTGACTTTACAACAGTTTCATATTGGCCTAACTGTTTATGTCAGCTAGCTGACAGTGGTATAAAACTGGTGTGCTCAAACAAGGAATGGCCTGATGGAAAGGTCAACACTAAATATGGGAGAAATTATATTTCTTACGAGCCTGATCAGCAAGATAAACAGTGGCGTACGGTAGGTAAGGGAGCTGATGTGAGCTCTACCTTCACCCCATTACTAGTTTCCAGCCAGAGAGCACATGATTATATACTACAGTCAGATTTTATTATGGATACAGAGGGAGAAGGAGGGAAATGAGGACCTCTTTCCTTTTGTGCACCAGGGTACAATGTGTTCTTGTCACTGATAGTCACTTCCAGGCTGGAGTGTTGGTGTTGTCATTCTGGCCATTGTAACAGAGGATAACACGACAGTAATGAGCTTGAAGCCCTGCTTATGGTGCAATTCCAAGCATCACTCAGGCCCTAGTGGCCAGATGCTTGTGCCTGTTTCTCCAGGCCAGAGGTGTGCATCTCCTCTTCAAAGGTGCTTTCCACACCTTCATGGTCCACCACTGTTTTTTGCAAGTGAAGGTTCAGAAGTGTCTCTCTGGGAAGGGCTCAGTCAGACGTGCCTGAGTCTGTATCCTTGGAGTCCATTTCTCAGCTATCACATTCCTTCACTGCATAGGAAGTACAAAACAAACAGCTCTCAGGTGGCAAACAATAAACTTTAAGGAGCTCATCAGCCACTCCACCAACTCTTACCCTCTTTCCAGTACAGGTCAAGGTCCTGTGCCAAAAAATGCCCTTGTTTGCAGTGCAATCTCGTTTAAGAGGGAACACAGAGGGATATCTGCACTATGAATGTACGTTGCTGAAGAAAAGGTGTTAGATTAACTCACTGAAGATTCAAACATTCCCAGCCTCCAGTATGAGGTATTGCTAGTACAAAGAAAATTTAAATTGGTAAGGCTCAGAAGTTCTAGATAATTTGTTAAATAAAGAATGTGAAAGACAATCTTTCTTGCTCATTGCATCCCTGCATGTTAGAACCTTGTTTTGGTTTAGGAAGCTCAACCCCCAACAAACCTTTATTCATCTTTGCTCTGCACCCCATCCTTTTTTATGTTATTTTAGCTTGGATAAGAGTTGCACAATCCTCTCTGTGTCCCTAAGAAAATTTCCTCCTCACAATTCATTTGTCTCAGAAGGTTCTGGGCTCTTCTCCTGAAGGGTTTTCAATGCTCTAGGCAGACTAAGCAAACCGGTAAAAGAAAACCCCACCAATGCATATTAGAGCATCCAGAACAGGGTACCTGCATAGCAAGCTGCAAAACACATAAAAGAGCTTTAGCAAACCTTCTGTCTAATGGCTCCTTCATGTCATTTAAAGACTATAGCCAAATACTTCAGTGGACCCACTTTCCTGGGTCCAGCGCAGAAACTGAGATAATCTTACATTTTACACAAAGATGAAGCTCTGTATGTTGCCCATTTGCAGTGATTTAGAGGTCATTGCAAATGAAACCAATGGAAACCACTTAGATGTGCATGTCCAGCCTTGTCATATACAAAATAATTTGATAAAAGCTTTTATCTAAATCACGTAACTTCACAGTAATTTGTGCTACATATGCCAGAATTATGACTTCTCAGCTGATCTGTGGTAACTTGTTTAGACCTGGTAACTTGATCATGTGTCTAGGTTTCTACACAGTATAAGAAGTATGCAGAGGCTTGATAAAAATGTGAGGAAAAACTACAGAAGTCACTCTTACCACTACAAACTTCAGGAGTCATACTGAAATTTTACTCACTCTCCCCTTGTTCTCCAAGCAGAATCATTGCAATGACTACATCAGGATGAAATTAGGGATTTGGAATATATACAGTAAATTTTCAAGGTAAAAATGAGATGACGAGAGAGATGGATAAGATCCAGTGCTATTAGACAGTAAAATAAGATCTGCAAACATACAGCTCTGTAAAATAAACATTAAGAGTGTCTGCAAATATATATAGCCAAATTAGACCTGTTGGCAAAGCACCGGAGGAAGTTTAATACAGACAAATTATTCATTTAGAAGACAGGCTTCAGTAAGCATGTATTTACAATGAGTTCAAAATTCAGTTACACAAAAGAAAAAGACAAATTAAGCCCCCTCCACGCACACTATTCCGTCAGGCAGGCTTTGCAGTGCTGAAAAGATGTCCATCTTGGGGCCTGTCTGAATGCTGTCAGTGCAAGCAGTGTAAGCAGTGTCTGTGTCCTGGAACAGCTCTATCGCTCCTCAGGCCCTCCTGCTTTCCAGATATTTCCCCGACTGCTCCTTCTGGCAAACACCAAGGCAACACCCACTCTCCTCACTCTGTCGTGTGTGCAGCACCCCAGGAACCCCTTCACACAGCTTCCTGCCCCCTGATGGCCCAGCCAGGGGCAGTGGGCTGCAAGATCAGCTTGCCTAGAGGAAACTCTACGGACAGGAGGCTTAGGTGAAGCAGCACTGTGTTAGTAGAATCATATTGCTCCTGGTCAATAGGCTGGTGGGTAATTCCGAGTTGTCTGGGGTATTTATGTGTGATATTGCACTGGGCCATGTCGCTCAGGGGTCACAAGCATGCCTCCAAGTGCAGGTTCATCCCCATCTCTAAAGAGCTCTTTTCCTGAACAACGCTAAATGAAACTGGTCATGTCCCAGCAGAAGAGTTGACTTGGATGTAGGAAAAATGGTGACCTTTTCAGTTTACTCGTTTCTTCAGCTCTGAACCAAAAATTAAAACATCTGCTTGTGGTAGGTTGGAAACCACTTACAGGCAAGTTTTCAAACGGAATGGATATATTTTAACCGCAAGGAGAACTAACACCTGCTACAACATAACAAAGCTGCTGGTGTAATATGTAATTACAACACGTATAATGGTTTTAAATCTAGGTTTTGGTGAAGGCAGACAAGAATTCAAAGAAGGATTCATTCAAAACAGCCTGGACCCTGCTGTCCTTGCTGGTCCTTGTGGGCTGTCCTGGCCATCAAATCCAAGATGTTGATAAACATACTAAGGGCAGAAACGTCAAGACTGTGGCTTGAGAGTGGTGCCAGAGGAGAGGGAGAACAGTTAAGAAAGGACAGCGTGGAGTTTTCAAGGCACTCCCTGCAGAAAGGGTTCAGGCTGATGGGGGAGTGGCATGCAGAAATATTTCTTTTACCCCCAAAACTCCACGCAGAAGTTCAAGCCTTTAATCCAGTCCTTCCAGCAACTCACATCACTCTGGCATTTGAGATACATTTTTTGCTTTTCTAGGGATCTTATGAAGCTAACCTTCTTCCCTTCTTTAGTTTTCTCTCTTTTTTTTTCCTTTCTTTACCTTTTTTTTTTAATTAAAAGTTCCGTTTTGAGATTTTCTTTTCTCCAGGACAACAGGCCAATCCATCTGGATTTGCCTTTTGACTACACTTCAAAATGAAACATAGTAGGCTGAAAATTACTTCCAGGCTCTCCAAGAATCAGGTGGCCCCAGCACATTCAGGGGACTCTGGCTAGGACTGAGTCAGCAGAAGCACCCACATGTCTTCCTGGGGGGAATGCAGCTGCAAAGCAGAACACAAAAACAAAAACACCAACAAATGAGAGCTTCCATGTCAGCCAGCTGAGTAATAGGAACATTTCCATAGCACACAGGACACTCTGCTCTTATTCAGGGTGTCCAAGAAACACAATATCCAACAGGTCTCCGTAATTACCATGTAGTACTTTTGCTGTTTGATGCCATTTTAAAGGCACAGTAGAAAGTTTCTGCTGATAGAATTTAAAAGAGTTCCTTAAAAGTGTGGGGGGAATTGTATCCTTTTCTTTAGCATGTTACGAGCCTGAAAGCCAACCTCTGAAAGTTACATGCAGCCCCTTTTAGTTAACTCAGATACCTTGATAAGTCTTAAGGAACTTCTCAGTCCCTGGGGGGAATAATGTGATGAAGAGCAAACACTAGTGAACAGCGTTTGGGCCTGATGCCTTGAGCTTAGGAACCCTATGTAAAACTTCTTCTTTTCTCCCCCTGAGCTCTGCCACTCTTGCCAGCAAATGTATTGCTTGCAGACTTGCCACAGGACAGCTCCTGCCTTCAGAGACATCAAATGACACCTAGGAGTTCCTCCAAACTAAATCCATAGTGAAGTGTGAATAGACTGATTTTTTTTGACAAAGACCAACTTTGCTTCTTTGTCCTAATATTTTTGCTTGTCATCTTGCTGCCCCTTTTCATTTCTTGAGGAATGTTAGGGGAAATGTGTAAGCTCAGCTGTTTTTTTTCTTTCCAGAAGCAGAGTAACTCCCCTGAGGCATCCCCATTTCCTTCCTCTTTCTTGGTCTTCATGAATTTGACCAGACAGCCAATCTCCAAGTACACAGATTCACCTGGGACCACCGCACCAGCCAGTATTTCAGTCTGCAATGACAGTAGTCAGTAAATACTCAGTCCAATTATTTTTCCTCTAAAGCATCTGAAAGTCCCATGGCTTATTGATCAGACTAAAATTTCATATCTATTTCATTATTTCTACCATGAGAAAAAAATTGCTGTCGTAATTCCTTTAATTCCCAGTGAAGATCATCAGTAAGTCAGTGAAACTTATGAAAAATTTTCTGTTAATAAAATAATTTTTCTGACCAGGCTGTCAGCTCTTTCTGCTTAGATAAAAAGAGATTTCTGTGTCTGTCTTCTCACAAAAGAAGTTTGGTTCATCTGCTATCACAAAGCACAAGGTAAAGCCACTACAGTGATGAGAATAAAAACCGGTAGATCCAAAGGACTTTCCACTGCAAATATTTTGACTACCCTGTATATTGCTAAAAACAAAGGAACTAATGAAAGTGTCAGTTGTTTTATTGTGTCATTATCAAAACTAATATTTATTGTCTGTCATAGGCGTATCTGTTATTCTACATGTTCTGTGCAATAGAACTGAAAATAGTTAAAAATAACTGTATGTGGATTATACTCCTTGTAAAGCATTTCAATGAGAATATTGAAACATTTGCTGTTGGTACTATATTCTTTATGTTGTTGGCAGAATAACAGCACACATTCAAGCTCCCAGGAGTTACATGCATCCCTAAACTCCACTGATATCCCTGTGTGTTCTTTGGTGACAGAACTGTACAATAAATTGCTTGGTTGTAGAAATGAAGCAAGCTAGCCTTTCGTGTAAAGTTGAAGTGCCTGAGAAAAAACAAGACTGCAGCACAAATGTTTGTTCAGCTCCCATGGTTTTCAAAAACATTGACCTAAAAATGAGGCGTTTGCGCTGGAAACAGCAGCCAAACCCCACAACAGAGCACAGCATACACAGTGGTCGGACTGTGCATGGCCTTTTGCATAACTGCAGGCCGGGGAAGCCAACATCTGTGATGCAAGACAGATCCCTGGAAGCATAAACGGGTTTGGCATCTTTTAGGAAGAGGGAGACATCTCCTGGATGAACTGTGAATTTGCTACTCACTCTTTAATAACACATGAAAAAAGTTACAACTATGTGCACTATAGTTATATACCAGATAAGAGGAGTTCTCCTGGTTCCATATTTTATGATTTCAAATGGATTTCAAAGTACTGTGTATTTACTATCAAGGAGAAAATAACAGTGTGTCCACAGAGAAAAGGTAAATGCCATTTAGAATCCCAATATGGATCCTTGAAAAGAAACATTGGGTCTATGCATGCCCTGTCTGAATTACCTTGTCTCATGGCCAGAATTACTGCAGAACATGAGACAAACATTAATATTGGGTCTGGACTCGACTAAGGAGCAATCGTGAGAAGTTATTCTGCTGCGCATGGAAATTCCTGCAGAATTTCCAGAGATTTACAATGAAAAATAATGAACAGGCAAAGACATATGGACAATGAGTTCAAAATCATTGCTGACTGGTTGTGGATATCAAGGACTTGCACACAGATCCCTCCCATCAGGGTTTAACAGAATGAAATTACTGCACTTTAAGGACCCTCACAATTCAAGCTATCAAGGGAGATAGAGAGGCACCTCTGTACCAACTTGTTTCCCTGAGGTGCACCACTGTGCTCAGTCATTCCCCACTGACACCTCCTCATCTTCACTATGGCTGCAGCCTGGGAATCCTCCCTCTGCATTAAGATATTCAGTTAAGCATCTAAATAATTGTGTGGAAAAATCTCAGCTTTTGCTGTCAGTCCAGCAACAAAAGCACACAAGACAGTGGCAGACAGCAAGTTATTGCACTTTTTTTGATGTTTAGGTTGATAATGTTTATTTATACTTTCTAAAGCAAATTATTAGATAAAAAACACAGTAAGACTAATGCAGTGGTATTCACACCAGTCACCTGACCCAAGTGAATCTGGATTGTAGATGAAACTGTTTGCAGTGAGTTCGGAATATTGGAGAGTGAATAATTTATTAAGTAGCAGCTTATTTTCCCAAGGGCTTTCAAATTCATGTGCACTCTCATGATTTCTTCAAAATTCTCTTTCCCTCATCAAACCTCCAATCAGGCTTCATGGCCTTGATTTGTTAAAATATTTTTCAATGAGTTTCCAAGATACATTTTGGGGTCTGTACATTGGGTATCAGTCGTTTACTTGTGGCTCAAATCTCTCCAGTTTAGTCACCCACAATGCCTTCATCTTGGCACACACTGACACTTTTCAAAAGACTACTTAAAAAGTCACAAATGTATTGGCTGCAGAAGATGCCTTTCTAGTATCTCTTGCCACAAATTGACACGACAGAATCAAGGCAATTTGTGAGGGACTGATCTCAAAGTGGTGCAACCTCTGAAAACTGTGTCCATGTTCTGACAGGGCAATTCCTACCCTGTTGGTATCAGCATCCTTGAAAATTCTGCTCCTGGATACACCTAAGTCAGTACACCCAAACAGGGGAATTTGGCCAGACCCTGCTGCCTGGTTGTGACCCAGACTCGTGAAAATCCCATTTCTTACAGCCTTATATTCAAAACCAGGCTATACTGGGGACCACAAATGAGACAATCTTTTAAAGAATCAGTCACAGTATGGCTGGGCACTGGAACAGGTTCCCCAGGAAAGTGGTCTGACAAGCCTGACAAAGTTCAAGAAGTGTTTGGATAATATTCTTGGACACATAATGTGTCTCTTGGGGATGGTCCTGTACAAGACCAGGAGTAAGACTTGAGATCCTTGTGGGTCCTTTCCAACAAGTATATTCTGTGATTCTATGACAGACTGTGAGAGACAGTTCTTTGTGGGCACAAGCTATTTATATTTATATTTTAATTTAGATTTAGATTTAGATTTATAGTCTCTATCTCTATTTCTATCTCTATCACTATCTCTATCTCTGTCTATATCTATATATCTCCTACAGGACAGAGAAGGCACTACCTATTACTAGAAATTCTTGCCTTCCACTACAGCATATCTCCAACCCTTCTCAGAGCCAAGATTAATATCTCTGAAGTGTTCACTTTCCTCCTACTATAGAGCTCCCCATTCCTACTACTTGTTGCACAAATCTTTCTAGACCTTTCTTGTTGCTGTTATTAATCAGCCAAAGAAGAAAAATAAAGGTCTCATTCCTTATCCCTCTCCCTAGGACTTCAGTCATTTTAGATCTGTTTAATAGCAACAGTCCTAACAGCAGTTTTGCTAACTGCAGTAATTGTCAGTTTGGGATTTTTTTGCTAGAAGAATAGAAGTGTGAAGGATATTGTAGTGATGCCTGTGGTTTGCTTTCTTGCATAACCACTTATCATTTGCATTTTATGATCTTTTTGATTAATGATTTATTCTACTTGACTTGTAAAAAGTTGCAGTAGTTTCCAGATTTCATTCTCTATGTGCCATTAAATGTCATGCTGGCTTTCCATTTCTCTGCCTGATAATGATGGATTCTTGTAGCAAAGTCTCATAGTGAACTAATGCATTGGCCATACTGGCTTGTAATTCTTAACAGGCCTGTAAATGGAACAATCTTGGGTTTCAAGACTTTATGAGTGACAGGATATTTTTAAATACCATGTAGTCTATGAGATAGTATGTATGTGATTTTAATAAAGCCATTATACTGGACTGCAACATTTTCCTGATGGGTCCCTTCCAACTCAGCATATTCTATGATCCTGATTCTGAATAGTCAATTCCTCTCCTTTTCTCTGGGAACATACATTAAAAATTCATGTTCTGAAGATTTCAAAGTCAGTCCTCACTAGCAGAGGAACTGTTGCTTTCAGTGATCAAGAAGGATATTTGGTGTTGCACAAAATGGAGAGCAACAAGCAGATCTCTTTCCTCAAAGTGCTGTCAGATCTCATCCAGATGTGATAGAAGTTCAGTTATCTGAAAGCCACAGTCCTTACCACTTATGAACAGTAATGGTCTCATGACAGTTTTCTGTAATGAAATGCATTAATCTTTGGGGCTGTGACCCCAGTCTTTCACTCAAGTCTGTACACTGGGCTGACAGATTTCCTGTGCACAGCTTGGCTCACTGGATACAGCACCAAGTACCAGGGTTAAAACAAAAAAACAAACAATCATTTTAATCCACTTCCCATGCAAACCTCTTTGTCCAAGTGTCCTCTTGCAGACCAGGTAGACAGGTAACTACCTTTAAATTCAGAGGTTTGAGTTCACACTAGCTCTCTCATAAACACCCATTGTACATCACTTGGAGCCATCTGTCACTAGCTCTGGCAGACAAGGACAAGAGTAGCCCCACTAAGAGACATGGGCTGTACAGGATGGTGGCTCATTTTGCACATACAGTCAGGTGACACCCCAGAGGCACTGCTGTAATTTCTGTCATCCACCCAGCAGCAGGAACAGCAATCCTGTTAGACCCTCCTGTCTTCCTGGCAGGAGTGGCTGGCCCCAGCCCCTCATCTTTGTTAAACTCAGGAGTCTGAAGCCAGCCTCATTCTCCCCACAGGCAAGCCGTGGCTCATTATGTATAATTGAAACCATTCTAAGAACTATAGGGTTGCCATGAGAAGGAGCCTGAAATATTTTACCAGTCACATTGAATGCACTTTTTTGAAGTGGTCCACCCAGTAATTTTGAAATGGTGTTTGCTCTAACCGAACTGATTCTTGGGGACAGGTTGCTCTCAAGGCTTGGCTTATTAATTTAATTTCATGGAAAAAAAATGGCATATCACATATCATAAAAAGAGAAAATTGCTTTCAATCCTACTTTTGAACCTATTGCTTAACTAAGGAAATATTTTGTGGGAAAGTATTTCTTGAGACCTAGCACTTTCCCTCTGGGCCCAGCAAAATCCCATCAGAGCTGATGTCACTCTGAATTGATAAAGTGCATGTTCAGTCATGCAGTTACAGACCCATCACTGAAGCATTCCTATCGCTGGATAGATCTCTGCACCATCTTCTTTAATCCTGCCTCATTGGAGTAAAATCTGCTTTCTAGGGAGTACTTAATTTCCAATGGCTCTTTTTTGCTTGGTGTTAGATACAAAAGATAAAGAACAAGGGACACCATGAGGGAATACTGCCCAAATCCTGCTCTGGCCAAGCACGATCTGAGAATTTGACAGGTTTTCTGGTAGATGTTAACTACTCCTATTCATTGCAAACTCAGAGAAATTGAAATAACAGTCTTCTACTTTTAAAATGCTCTCAGGGGACAGTGAAGAACAGTGTTCATATCTGTGTGTCAGTGGCTCTCTATAATGCCTCTCCAATATCAGAATCAATGGGCTATTTCAGAGCGGCAGAACCACACTCATGCAACAGCCCAGATGCGGGCTCACATTTCCCCAGCTACTGTGCCAAGGCAATCCTGAATTTCAGGCACAATGTATCAAGGGCTTATTTCTGGAGTTGAAAATGTTACTTATTTTTTATAACTTAAGATCACCTTGGAGCAGGAGTTTCTGAATACCCTTGACAAAAACTAAATAAAACCATGTGATGAAATATAGAGGAACAAATGTGATAGAAAGAAAAAGAGAAATTACTACAACCTTGAATTTGATACCCAGAAAAGATGCCAGACAATACTTAATACATCACCAGGAGTAGGAAATAAGAAGATATTTCTTTATATATTTGGCATGTTTCCCTATATATTTATCTCTATACATACATAAAAGGATCCAAGATGTCCAAGTCATGGAATAACCAAGCATAGAGCAGTTACAAAAACATACACATAGAATCATATTGCAGAGCTGTATTTGTTTCTACACTGTGCTCCCCAGTGCTCCAGGCTTTTGACTGTGTTCTAGTTCAGTTGAATTCTACATCCACAAGCAGCCAAAGCAAATAAATCAAGCTGGGCCCAAGCTGCCTGTGCAGAACCATCTGGAAGTCTCTTGAAGGTGTTCCCTTGTGGTCCTTTTCTGCTCTGCCTGTGTGCCAGGATATAAAGGATTACTGGGCACATCACCTGCACTTTATGACATGGCACCTGAGTACATACCTCCTGCAGACCACACCTGACTGCACAAAGCCAATTTATGTTTTCTCATCTGCAGAAAATTGAGCTGAAGACTGGATAAAACGTCTGTTAGTAATCATATCTGAACTCTATGACAAAATGCAATTACATCTTCTCTATTGATAGCCACCAGAGGCAGAGATGGAGCTATTTGGAGGGTTTAAGTTTCAAAAATGTTGGTACTTGCTAATAACAATTTTATTGCTTACTTTCCCATGCTTTCCTCTGTCGACACGAAAGTCAAAAAACAACCTTGAACTCCTGGTAGCCTGTCTTTTTCAAGGATGTTGAATATAAAGAAGCACATACTAAATCTCAGATGTAATGTAGCTCTAGCCCAGGTCCTAATCTTCCAAAGAATCAAATAGTTTTGAGATGAGAAATGCCACTTTCTAACTGAGCATGAAACTGCAGGTTTGAGTCCCCGATAAAATGTGACTACCCAGGTGTGTCAACATTTCCCCTCTGCCTGAGGCAGGACCTATCAGTTCACAGTATCACAGCTGCCTGACTCACTTGCCTAGACAATAATATGTGTCATATCTGATTTAGTTGACATTCACAGTCACGTTTCTGCTTCACTGCTTTGGACAGGAAACAGGATACCTTTGAACAGAAATTTTGACTTGTAGTAATACATTTTTGCAGTTATTTGGCAATTTTAATACACAGTGTCAACAAAATTCTGCAGTGTACAGGACAGAAAAAATAATTTCTTGTTTTCTCCAAGTTTGAACTACATGAAATGAATCTTTCATGAGAGTTTCTAAGGTATCCATCACCATGGTGTGTCAGTATAATTTAGGAATTATGACATAGGAATGAATTAAACTAAAATTATCTCACAAACTGACAACATTGGCAATACCAACACCATCAGACATGCCAGACATTTAATATTATCACCAGAACAGTCTTAACCAATTTTACTAAAAACATTGCAAACTCTCCATCCTGTCATCTGGATTTCTCAAAAAACCCCCCCAAAACAACAAAACAAAAAAACAAACAAACAAAAACAAAACAAAAACAAAACAAAAAGTCCTGAGCATGCAATAGTTCAATAGGGTGAATTTACATCTCATTATGAGTCAAATCTGGATGTATTTTAGCAGTTTTCTTTAAAGGAGGCACTGGTGTTAATGTCCACACCATGAAAGGCTTGCTCCCTCTATCCCTTAGAGAAAGAATGATGGCTACGGGATATTAGGAACTCTGAACACCAGAAACCTGTTAAATAATCCAATTTACAAAATTATAAAGAAGATAGCAAAGATTTCCATTTCTTTTTCAGATGAACACAAATCTGGGAGCACAGGAATACTCAGGTAAGATTGATCTCAAGATGCCTCAGAGCTCTTGGTTTAGAAATTTTATTTACCACAGAATGGTTTGGATTGGAAAGGATCTTAAGGAGCACCTAGCTCCAACTCTGCTGCCATGAGCAGGGACACCTTTCACTAGACCAGGTTATTCAAAGCCCCATCCAGCCTGGTCTTGAACACTGACATGGATGGGACATCCACAGCTTCTCTGGGTAGCTTGTTCCAGTGCCCAGAGAATTTCTTTCTAATATCTAATGTAAACATACTTTCTTTCAGTGTTAAGACATTACTCCTTAATACTACATGACCCTTAAGAAAGTCCTCTCCATCTTCCTTGGAGGCCCCTTTGGGTACTGGATGGTGCTCAAAGGTGTTCGTGGAGCCTTCTCTTCTCCAGGCTGAACAGTCCCAAGTTTCACCCCTGTCCTCATAGGAGAGGTCCTCTAGCCCGCTGATCATCTTCAGGACTTCCTCTGGACTCACTCCAACAAGTCCATGTCCTTCCTGTGCTGGGGACCCCACAGCTGGACACAGCACTGCAGGTGGAGTCTCACAAGGCCAGAGTAGAGGGGCAGAATCCCCCTCCTTGACCTGCTGCTCACTCTGCTTTTGATGCAGCCCAGGACAAGTTTGGCTTCCTGGACTGCAGGAGCACACTGCCAGCTCATGTTGTTCTAGTCCACCAACACTCCATGTCCTTCTCCTCAGGGTTGCTTCCAATCCATGCTCCACCCTGCCTGTATTTGTACTTGGGGTTGCCCCAACCCGGGTGCAGGACCTTGCACTTGGCCTTTTTGAACTTCATGAAGTTTGCACAGGCTCATCTCTCAGGTGGTGGTGCCTTGGTGTCCGTGGCAAACTTGCTGTGGGTGCACTGGATCCCACTGTCCATGTCACCCACAAAGATGTTGAACAGTGCCAGTCCCAATACCAACTGCTGAGAACAGCACTTGTCACTCTCTCTAGTTGAACATAAAGTAGCTTCTATCTTGTTTTATATGCTAAGTGAACAAAACAGTCTGAGGAGACAGAATTAGAATGAAGGTCTCTTTGGCATGAACCTGATGCTGTTGGCAGCATTTCAACATGACTTCAGCAAGACTGAATATCTAAGACGCTGATTTGAATTTAGATGATATCTGCATATTTAAGCTTCTAAAGGTTGAACAAAGAATGGACAACAAGTCTTCCTCCTCTGGGGTGTGCACCACTAGGTCAGTGTTTCAGTGTCAGGCACAAGCCAACATTTTAGAAACAGTGAATCATTCATCTAAATCCAAACCCCCGATTTAGACCTCAAAGTGCAGGAAATGCGTTGGACTTCCCAGTGGCAGCCTCATTGAGACACCTCATCCATAATCCAGGGCACAGATGGACAACCTCTTTCCTGTCTGTTGATCAGTTAAGATATCTGCCCACCAACCAAATCTACTGAGACTGTTTTAGACAATTAATTTCCCAGCTGTGACATCAAGTTAGATGCTTGGCACTGGAAAATTCTGCTGTGAAAGCAGGACAGATACAATTCAGGGAGATCTTAGTTTAGCCAACAAACATTAGCAGAAAAAAAAAATGAAAGCTGCTTGGCTACTCCTATGCAGATCTTAATGCTAAGGTTCCTTCAACCAGAAGTCACACTTAGGCCCCTGGAACACATCTCTCAAGCCTACTGTCAAGATATCTGTGGGTTTCTTTAGTCTCCCCATACTTCTGCTCAGCATCCAAACTTGGATACAGATGTGTTTTCATTATGTTGGACTCCTTTCCATTTGCTTTCCAACCTTTGTCTTCTTTTCTGCATTGAGTTCAGCCAAAATCCACCATAAGTTACAATGTTATCAGCTGGGGAAAAGTCGTATGGTGTAAATGTGTTGATGGTTCTGGTGACTCTGTCACATTACAAATCAATTTGCTTCACTCATGGAGTTGAAAAATTATTGCATCAAATCTAAAACCACTATTGTCAAACATATCCTTGAGAGGCACGTAAATTTCCCATGCACTTTTACAATGTTCTTAGCCACAAAATTATTTCAAACAATGGTAAGTATATTTTACATCTTACATGGCACTTCATAAGATGCTAATTATTTGTCACAAACTCAGCCTTCAGACCTTTGTGCCATTTTTTGTTCGTAACTGCAAACCTGATCACAAGCAGTGGGGCTGTGGCAGAAAAAGTCACTGCAGTAAATTAATTCTTTTCTATTTTCCTTCAGTCTCTGTGAGGTACTTACCTACCATCTCCCACTGTAATCTATACCCTGTCTACAAAAGCAAGGAACTCTGTTTTGGAATGATCTTTCTGATTTTATTATTTTCTATCTCTGAACAGTCCCTAAATTTGCTCTTGGTTGTAGACTAGGTCCTTCTCATTCTCCCACATTCTACCCAAGTTTCAGTGTCAAACAAATGCATTCAGTGCTTTTTCTGTTTCTTTGAAGTTAAGCATGTTCTGAACAAAAATACTCATTCTGTGCCTTAGAAAGTTTTGTACCTGGCATTTACAACTGGTTTCCTCTACAAATTTTGATGGCTCCTAATTTGGTGGCTACAAATTTGCTGGGGCTGCAGAACCAGAAAAGGGCAACATGCATTCAGTTTGGTGTGGCTACAGTGCTAAGCAGAAGAGCTAAACAAGCAGTTAAGATAGCTGGCTCTACACTTGACACTAATACATGGAACCTCATGAAGGCAATTATCTTTGCTAAAACTGTGCCTTTGTTTCCCTACCACCATGCTGTAAAGGAACATCAACCTTCTGAAATACCAACAATGAAAGTTTCTAGGTCTCTCCTTGCACACCCATGGTAAATGAGGGACAGGGAATTATTACAACAGATTTCCAATGAATTGTTCTACCAAAATCTCCTACATGCTTTAGAAATTCTCTTTCCACCATGGACAAGATGACAATCTGACTGAAGTTTACTTCTCCCTGTTCCTATTTCTCTGCCAGGTGTAAGCTGTGTGATATACACTAAGGACATCTGAGAAATGCTTAGCAGTAATATCGTATGTTTGCATGATCCCTTACAAAAACAGAAATATATATTATAATGTAGTCCTTTACAATTTCAGGATATTCTTCAGGGAAAATACACATCAGTATGTTCATTCATTTAACTTTTCTTATTTCTACACCATTTAATACAGTTAAAAGCACCACTGTTTTTTTGCAGCAACTCCACTAGGATATATGTGCAAACTTATCCCCAGTGTTTCTTCACAACACAAGTGAAACAGCCCTAACAAAATTTTGTTCCCTTTCCAGCTATGTCTATAAAAGTTCTCTACAGGCAGGATTAGCAGAACTGTCTCAAGTTCTCCCACTTAAATCTGCCCTTTGTGCTTTGGCATACACTTGTAATTTGGGTCTGGGTTTGTCAGGCAAAGGGGTTGTATATATTCTGGCCCTTTATGTGAACCTGGTATGCCTGGACTAAAAATCACATTGGAAATTAATATCTATATCCTTATGGAGAAATTGTGAAATTCTGGGCAAAGTTTTCTCCCATCCTGTCTTGTCGGTTGATCTGGTATAACCCAATGAAGAAGAACTGCATAAAGAAGATTGTATAACTTTCCAAATGAGGGGAAAAAAAATCTCAGAGTCCAGGATGAACTTGGAATATCTGCAACAATCCAAACAGGCCAGGCACAAGCTGAAAGAAGGCCATGGAATGATTTATACTGTCATATTGTTGCTGCAGAGAACAAAGAAAGCATGTCCCAGCAGCTGGTATTGTGAAGAAACGAGGGCACCAATTTCTGCTCATACCCTGGTGGACTCCAGGAGGGGACTTTCCTAACAGTCCATGTCAAACAGGAGATCCCAGGCAGGTCACAGAGCCTGAAATGGAAAGTTAGCAGCATGCCTTCACTTTCAGGAATCACAGTAAAAGTGCAGTCTTTTAAAAAAGCTCTGCCCTAGCTTGGCAGTGGGTTAGCTGCACGCAGAATTTGTTATTCCTGCCGAGAGCAGCCGTTCTCCAAGCAGCAGTGGGCAGCGTGTGGGAGCTCACTCAGCTTCCCAGCTGGCCCTCTCAGCTGTTGTGGTGCAGTGGGGAGGCATCAGATAATCTGCAAGCTATGGCACTTCACACTGGTGGAAGGTCAGGTGGGAACTGTTTTGGGGATTCAGAAAGCCATTTGCTAACTACATCTGTCAGGAATTTCTAGGGTGTAAATTTCCCCTGAGACACACTTTTAAAAAAAGCCACAACTGTACCATAAATGATAAAGTTATCATCAAACAGAACCCAACTGCAATGATATGCTCAGAGGTATAGCACAGCATGGGCTGTAGGCACCAAACACAAGCAGAATACTTGGACCTGTGTACCATTATAGCAGTATAGTCAATAGTATAAATGAATATAAATTAACAGCTGCAGCCATTTGTCCTAAACAAATGGATATTCCACTGAATTATTAGCTGTTCAAGTGGAAAAGCTACAGCAGCGACAAGGACAAGATGAGAGTGATATAAATAAACAGGCTGGCAGAAGAAGACTATACCAATGTGGATTTTACCCTTTCCTTTATAAACATAGGTGTGTTAAAACAGGAAAAGTGAAAATGGCACCTTCATGTAGGGAGCCCCACTTAGTATATGTGAGATGGGACTGATGTTTTTATAGCAGTACTGCAAGGCAAAAATTTATTTTGCAGGGGAAATTACAGGAAATTACTAAAAGTTTTCATTCTTTGTGGGTAATTATGTTTTAGTTGTAACTTCGTGATTTGGAGTAGATTTTACTTTTGCTGGAATCTCTGCAGTTAATGTTCCCAACCTGATTAAAAAAAATTACATTGGAAAGTAAATAAATTAATGGAATCTTGTTTAACTATACACTGAAGTATCACAGGGAGAGTGTTCCCTGTGATTAATGAGTTTTGGCCTGCTGAATAATTCCATTAAACCACTTATCAGCACAATTCACTGTCACTTTTCTCAGCACTGGTTTCAGATGCATATGTAAACTAATTGCCATGTAGAACAACAGCTTGTGGTGCAGAAACTGAGACTGTCTAACCCAATTCAGAAATTTCCATCTAGTTTTTACACCTTTTTTTTAAAGAAAATTTCACTATTATGAAAACCCTTCTGGTCCTATGGAAAATGTGTTTACAGAACTATAAAAACTTTTTAACCAATTATCTGCATAAGAAATAAAAAAAGTTTAAAAAGTGTCCTGTACCCACTATATGGAAAACAGGAAATTAAATATTGGCCACAAGACAATATTTTCAGTTTTATTGAAGTAAGAGTTTTAACAATGTGTTTAACCATGTAACACATTCAGCAATTGTTAGCATGAAGCTCCTGCTTTTCTGCACAGCATTTGCTACCTCCACTTTAGAAGTCTCCACATCACAGGGGGTGTAAATGTTCTTTTTAAATTTAAATTATGCTTATTAAAAGCTTCAGAATTGCCAGGAGAGCCACTGTGATGAAAACCCACTTATATATTTTTCCAAGAAGATTTACAACCTGCGTTAGACACAGCACTCAGCCATAAAATCAAGAGAAATGTGCAGACCTGACACACTTCCTCTGTGCAACAGAAATTAAAATATATATCCCATGAATGTTGTCATAGTAACATGTGGGAAACATTAAAAGAAGTTAACTTGAGGAACAGGTATAATTTATATTTCTCTAAAATCTTACCCCACACATTGCTCATAAATCATCCAGTGTGAGTCTGTATTACAGAGCTGTTCAACTTTCCATCCTCTAGTCATATTGTTCCAGCTCACAAAATAAGTGCTGGAAAAAATGGCTCAGCATCAACTGGGTATTACAATCTGCTCAGTAATAGAGATATACAAACTTAAAAGCAAAACCAAAAAGCTGATACCAGTTTTATGGTATTCAGAAGTATCTGCAAGGGAGCTCCTGCAAGAGGGGAGCTCAAAACCTGCAGCTCTTGAAGCCTAGGTGAGCAAATATTTCCCAAATTACTTAGCTGAATGATTGGTTCGTTTAGAAGGCATTGGTCTAATTAGCTGTTCAAGACTTTCCTATTTCATAAAAGCCCAGTGGTCTATCCACCTGGAAAATGAAAATAAAAAATTAGTCAAATGACCTGTAGCCTCACCTTATAGGGAGTTCCATATGGTCCTGTAAGTTCAAAATCAGTACACTGACAGGATCAAGCTGGGGTCTGTAATGGTCCCCCTTGAAAATAAAAGTCTACTTCCTATTTTTATGCCCAAAATAATTTAGTCCAGTTTAATTTGAATGTATTTTATAGTCTATAGTGACAGTAAAATAACTTTATACGGTTATTTTACATTAAAAACTTCTTCCTAGACTATCAAGTGAATAAAATATTTAAAAATACCCAGCCATTATTTCCCAAGCTGTAACAGTTCTTAAAAAAACAGTCAAGCACTTGACAGATATACAGAAGTATTTGAACTGCTTTGTAGAGGATACTTTGCATATTATGTGATGTGTAATAATAGCTATGACTTTTTTTTCCAGTTTTTAAATTACTATGGGACTAAAAAAATGAAGAAAATAATACCACCAGAGATACAGGGAAGATATAAAAGGTCTTCCTTAATCCAGCTGAAGTCTGGCTGTTCAAGGCTGAGCATGAGAATCCAAATTCAACTCAATCTGTTTGAGTTAAGGTCATTTTTCAGGAACAGAGGGGATATGGGCAGTGGGAAAGACTCTGGGGCAGCCTCCATTGGAGTGAGTGGCACAGCTGTGGAATATCTGCAACATGGAAATCTTGTGGAGCTGCTGACCAGGCACCAGCCCAAGGGAAGGTGAGGACAGGCCAGGCAGACATGGGGTCAGGAGAGGTTGGCAGTGGTGTCATACCAGTTTTGGCCCAGTGGTATTTGGGGGATTTACAGCAAGCTGTGCAGTGAGCTCAGGTATGACTTTGCAAGGAAAGGAGACACTCCTGAATTTTCTTTAAGATTGGAGAGGACAGGGCAAGCCTACAAATTTGTCCAGAGCAACCCAGGTTATGCTGCTGCTTGCTTGTGGTGCCTGTGGCATTCAAATACCCTGAAGGCAGAGATGCCCCAAAAGCCATCCCAGGGTTTTCTGAGGGTTCATCTGAATCGGGTGGGAATTTAAACACTGATTTCAGCAGGACCACGAGGCCTCTTGTGCAGAAATCCACACTAGTCAGATCAAGACCTTCTTCATGTAATGTCCCTTCTACAGTAGTGGCCATTAGCAACTATTAAGAAATGTTTATGGATATAAGAGTTTAGGTGTATCAGAAGAGTAAATATACTAAATATGCATGAAGATACTCTTTACATTGCAGTGATCAATTTTCTGAGTAAAACCTTAGTATTCTTAAAGACACTTTAGCCTAACGTTGCAATATTTAATGTGACCAAATATTCTTGGATGACCTTAAAAGCCATTTTCTCATACAATATAAGGATTGGAAGAAGTCCTCAAGGAATATTTTTGAAAAAATCCTGAGTAAGGTATCTCAGGCTTTTAAACATAAGTTTAACATAATTTTGGTCTTTCCAAAAAAAGCCTACACTAAAATAATCATAACATAATTTTGTCATTAAATTGCTACACTTCTCAACAGAGACCTGTATTTCTCTTCATCATATTCTTTTGAAGTTTACAAAATAAATTACTTCTACTGGGTCAGTGTATTAGAAAAAAAATAAAATTAAAGTAACTATAAGCCTTCCTTATGCTTTTCAGCAGCATGTAATATGACTAATTTTATGGATTACTTGTGCTATGGAAGCATACAGTTCTGCTGGGTTTTTGTCTTTCTTTTTAAGGAGTTCTGTTGGGGTTTTGTAATTTTTTAAAAAATTAGTTCTTTATGCAAATGTCTCTGAAGAATATAGCACTTCACACAATGTTTTGTACAAAAGTACAAGCTTTAAATGTGCTGCTTGACCTATGTTCTCCAAAAGACCAATCTTTTCCTGGCAATCCATGCTGAAATAAAATAATTTCCTGTGAATTTAATTACGTTGAAAGCAATTAACCACAGCACTTTTCTACCTATAAAGATGAAAATCCTAGAAGACCACATCACATATACATGATGCAAACCATTAAGTTATACTGATTTATGTCATCTAAACTGCTTTGCTCTATTTTGAATGCTTGTGCCCATTTTCAACAGGTTTAGAGTTTTCTTCTGTTTTTCCATCAGAAAGAAATGGAATTATGAAATTCTAATTTTCATTCAACTGCACATGTTAGAAAAAATAATGAAATGTAAGCCATCTAATCACTGGGATCTTACCCCTTGTTGCAGAGAAACCACAGAGTTTGGAGAATGTCCAGCCTTAAAATTAATGACTAAGTGAGAGCCACAGAGAAATAACATTAACCACAATTTGGCTAGACCTTAAAGTCTGCATTTTTTATTGGTTTTGGCATCTGGAACCTTATTTCTAATGGATTCACATCCCTTGAGATAAGCAATGAAAGAAAGGTGGCTAGTCCTAAACTTGAATGTTTTGTGCTTTCTCTGCTTTCTTTTCTGAGATTTCAATAGCATTAATTACAGTGCAAGCAGAAAAGTCAATTGTCTTACAGTCTGACAGGACTTGGGTTTGTTCCCAAGATGTGAGTCCTTGTGCTAAGAAGAAATTATATTCAAATGGGACTTGTTCCAACACTGACAACAGCCATGGGATCAACACACTAATGGCTTTTGGCTTCCCCTTCCCTTGAATGTGGCTTGTGTAAGCTCAAAGGACCTGTTGAACACAAGACAATCAGTACATTCAGCATGGAAATTAATCAGACATAAATTAAGAAATCAGAGTAGTATAGAACAACTAATCTGGTGAAGCCTTGACTTTCTCTTCCAGATGGACAGAAATGCCGAGAAGGTGACAACTGCAGGTGACCACCATGCTTTATTTTCTACGACATTTCACACAGCAACATGACCATGAAAAGGTCAAGGAGACCTTTGAGAACAGAACCTGACCCATGAGAAATGAACTGCAACCACTGAAGCAACACATAGGGAGATCAGTGGACCTCTTCAGCAAACCTGGCACTGGATGGATGAAGTTTTTGCTTTCTCTATAGCAAACAGAGTCTTGGAAAACACAAGGCTTGGTGCTAATGGGACTCTTCCCCCAGGCATATGTGTGTCATTCCCACTCTTAAGGTGGAAATTCCTAATATTCCTTGAGGTCAAAGGAATGACAAAAGTCAGAGGGTCAACAAAAGCTTTCAAAGTTTTATTAGTAAATTATATACATGGCTTGGAAATTGGTATGTTAGCCCCTTATCTCCTAAAATAAGGAAATAATACAATGAACTAGCAACCCACGGCTTGCCTTGTACTTTCTGGTAAGAAATGGGCACTTCTAGGGCATCATTCATTGATTTAGATGCCAGTTTAGGATGGGATGCAAAAAAAATTGCAAGTGCTGCTTACTACAAATTCCTATTTAATACTGCCTTTAATACGTAAATACATAAAAAAAAATCAGACTGTGATCTGTGCTTAGATTCATTTACTCACATACATCTCTGTTGGGTTTGAAAAATCTCCTCCAGATTTCCCAGCAGATGTTATGGGTAAATTTTAGAAAATACATCTGGAAAACAGGCTTTTTTAGATCTGCTTTTCACAAGCAGGAAAGTCATGAAAGATGTAGGCAGGAGGTTAGAGTGACTAGGAAGGGTTAGGGGATCTCATGTAGATGATACATAGAATAAAATCCTTCAGGAAAAATCAGCAGAATAAATTCAGGAAGCTGGCAGTTAACATTCTATAGGAATACCTGTAAAGGAAAGAGAGAATTAGAACCTTTGGAATAAAGTATCCTGAAGCAAAGACAAAAGCAGAAAAAGCAAAGGAATTTTGCTGGATCAGTTCTCAATAACTTGAAGTAGAAAGAGGAACCAAACAGTAAAGCATAGCTCAAGCAGCTAAAGACAAGGACAAAGCAGAAGCACACAAAGTCATGAAAATCAACACAGATACAATCAGCAACTAGAGTAAGAGGAAATATGTATCTATTAGATAGTCTGAGGAAGGTCATGGAAATGGTATTTCTATGCTCAGTAAAAAGGAAAAGCCAGGAACAGGAGGCATCAAGAAACAGTATCTGTATGGCTTGACCCACACAACTAGCTGTCAACAGACAGCAAGCCCATGGTAAACCACTGCAACCCACGTGGTGACAGATTAAAGAAAAAGCAAATCAGAGAGAACTCAGAGAACTTAAGATTACCTCGATGAATTAGGTTCACATGAGTGATTAGGGAGGAACACACATCTGCCTCATCTGTGCTCTGAGCTGGCCCATCACACGGAACCTGCATCCTCAGAGGCTTCGTGGGTTGATCAGCAACCCTCTTGCTTCTTCTTATCAAATACCCAAGAGGAAAAGTATGGATACCTCTCTTCTGGTTAGTTTTACCTTGGTTCAAAAATTCAAAGTCAAGTAGTGCTTAGAAATACAAAATCTCTCTAAATACCTTTTATTTCTAGAAAGTTAACAAACTATTAATACCATCATATACATTCTAGAAAAGCTGTCTTCAGGACATTTGGGTTAACCATCAATTTCAATATTGTTTACTGTTTAGGAATGCTTGGTCTTTGTGCATGTTGTCTTTGAACAGGAAGCCCTTTGTTGCCTGTAACTGGTTCCTATTTAAAAAAAAACAAAACCCCAAACAAATACTTCACCCTTGCTAACTTGATGCAGTGGGGTTTTTAAAAATCATATTCTTCTCTTTTTTCTAGAATGTATTTTCTGAGTCTGCACTAGCCTTCTCTCACATGCCTTGCTAGAACAGGTCAGAAAAGTTTTGTTGAAATTCATTTTAGAAGCTCACATTTGATTCAACTGAAACTCCTTAAGTTTCTTACATTCTTGGTAGGTCTTGGGCATCTCTCCCACAGAAACTTGCATGGCTTCAGAAAGGAATGGCAAGGACTCAAGGCTTCTACAGGAAGCTGGAGAGACTCAGGCACATACACCTCCCCAGCCCTGCCCTCCAGAGCCAAGGTGTGGATGCCCTTGGACACCTTGGGGCCCCTTGGGTCTCCAGGGCAGGTGGGAGCCCCTTGGCCGTGGCTCCCTCGAGTGGAGCCTCCAGGATGGGAGAGGGCAGTGCTGGGAATTCGGCTCCCTGAGGAACAGAATGTCCTGGCTCCAGCCACAGGTCTCCATGTTCCCACCTTCAGATGGCAGAACCAGGGTGCTGAAGCTGGAAGCAGCTGCACAAGCTCTGCTGGTCCATTCCAGGAAAGAAAACCAATTTCTTGATCTTTAAAGCTTCACAGCCTACCATACCAGCCCTAAAATTAGAAGAGATGATCCAGGAACCAAGGAGTCTTTTATCCTGCCCAGGGAATTTGGAGGACAGTCAATCTGGAGACCTCTGGAGCCTGTGCATTCAACTAACACTCCCTTCTTGGCAGTTGGAAAAGAAGAAGAAACATCACTTTCTTTCACACCATGGGACCACTGTGAGTAATTTTTCTTTTCAAAGTTCTAGCTCATTTGATATTTTCAAGCAATGATTATTATTGTCTGCCAACTTGAAATTCTGTAATTTGTCCAACTCTGAATAAACCCAAATTGATGTAATGCCTGATGAATGACAATATGTAAGTGACAAATATATCTACACTGGCAAAGTTAGAGTCATTGTGAAGGCAATAGACAGTGTATATGGTGACAATCATGCTTACTAATTTTCTTAAAGCAATGGATGGCCGGTAACAATAAATTGGGGCCTCCAAAGGGCATTGAAATTACTTAGATATCTTTTTTTCCACTCCTCTTTCACTTTTAACATCTATTCACAATATTAAGTGTCTAAATGGATGCAGAAACCACATTATGTGCCAGAGTTCATCTATAGCACAAGCAGCAGGCAATTTAGATTACCAGTTTGGTTATTACTAACAGTGCAAAATTGCTGTAAATGAGGCAAAGTAAAAATACTCTCACAGACTTTTCCATTCTATTCCATTTCCTGCATTTATTATGGAGATGAATTCTGCTGTGTCTATAGCTGAATCTTATGGATAATTATATACTGTCAGTATTTAGTTTCATTATTTAGATACAAATCCTTCTAGCATTTATGCATAAGCATAACTTTATTCATTTTGAAGTTCTGTGGGCTAATCCATTGTACATGAAAGCAAGTATTTGAATAAATCTTCATAGGATCAAGGGCCTTAAGTTGTACAAGAAGAATTAGATGTTAGAGTAATCCATTGCAGGTTCAGAGAATGTTGAGTTCTTACCAAAATACCAGATGTGAGGAAGAATGCCCAAAGAACAAAGCAGGCATGACATCATCTATTTGTCATTGTAGAAATAACAGCAGTCATGGAACATATTCCAAAACATGGGAGATATGGACAATTTGATTTAATCTTTTTGCAAAACCAAAGTAAAATTAATGTAAACTGTAGCTAAATAGACAACTCATTAGCCAGTGCACCAAGTCCATTCTTAAACAAAGCAGATTGTTTAAAATCAGAATTTCTTTTCTTAAAAGTGAGTTTTAATTTTCCAAATAAAACCAGTTTATTTCAAACCAGAATGCTGATCTTGTCCAGAGCAGGTCACACGTTTTAGTGAACTAGCAGCCCAACTGCCCCCAGACAGCACCACTTCACCCTCCTGACCAGGGGAAAAGGAAAATGTTCTTATTTAGAAGTCACGGGGCCACCTTGAGCCCCTCTACAACCAAGCTCAAGTTCTTCTTTATAATTTTTCTCCATCCAGTAATCATTGGAAGCATCAACTTTTCCTGAAGACCAAGATGAGCCCAGCATAGGGGATGAGCCCTGGATGCCTAAGAGAGTTAGCAATGCTGCAAGTCTATCTCTCTGAACAAACAGTACTGGAAAATGCTTCATCTATTTCTAAATCCTAATTGGAATAAAAATATTTTTATTTGATATTAGCCTTATCTTAGGATTTCAGAGGAGCCTGAGGAGGTTTCATCCTATTTGCACTGAACAAATGGCAAAGTTGCCACTGAATTTGTGAGTGCAGGACATGGCCTGAGGAACTTTTGTGCTGTGGATTACAAAGGAACAATGTAGCTATTATCCCGTTTGGGGGTTTTTGTTTGTTTGTTTGTTTGTTTGTTTTTGTTTGTTTTTGTTTGGTTGGTTTTTTTAATGCTTTTTTTTTCCCCTATTTTAATTAATGATTTGGCCAACCTATCTGGTTCACTTTTCTTAAATCCATTTTTTAGTAATTCGATTATATACCAAAAAAGTGAATAGTGACTGCTATTTCCCAGTTGAGACTTCAGCTCAACTTTCTTCTTTTTAAATCTTGCATAATTTGGAAATATTTCATTGCATTTGGGAACTGAGAATTAAAAAAGACTGTATTGTTGTGATAAGGAAAATATCTGTTGAAGCCTTACAGGCATCTAAAGTAATTTGTAGCTCTTTTAAGTTTTAAAAACAGGCCCCAGTAAAAGTAGAGATTTAAATTATTAATTTAGTAATAGCCAGAATAAATTCCCCCAATAAATTGTGAGCAATGCAAAAGAGGTTTAAAGCTTTTATTTAAAAGACACATTTTAAAAGATTTATTTATACATAAAAGTTTAACCTCTATCATATTGTTGATTTTAATTTTTTCACTTTGAAAAAACATTTTGTTCACTGCAATAAAAAGTTAGAGACTCGTAAGTATATGTATGTGATTACATTGAGAGTAAAGCAAAGGTGGCTGGAGTTGGAATTACAGTTCCAGCCTATAACCTGCTGGGCAGATCTGCAATGAGTTTGTGGTGGAAGATTATTATAATTCTGGCTGGGGGATTGCACCTGTACTAAGAGAAATATTTCTTCCCAGAGGTAGAGATATATCCCAGGGACACTATCCCAAAATCTGGTCCCAGTTTGCCTCCTCCTTGGACACCCAGGTGTCTGAGTCCTCAGTCCTGATGATTACCTTTCCTGCAAAAACACAACTGAGATATATCCCAGGGACACTATCCCAAAATCTGGTCCCAGTTTGCCTCCTCCTTGGACACCCAGGTGTCTGAGTCCTCAGTCCTGATGATTACCTTTCCTGCAAAAACACAACTGAGTCTCATGAGTCTCAACTGAAACTTCTCAATGCGAAAGCCAAATTTTGTCCATTATTCTCATTCTTTAACTTTATGTCATCCCACATGAATATTTTGCTGTCCAGCAGTGCCTCCCTCCTCTGAGCACACACCATAGGCCAGAGGGTGCAGTGCACACATCTGAGAGCACAGATCCCCACAGAAAAATGCTGCAATAAACAGCTTTCATGGAGTTCCTTAGCTGTCTGTCCAACTCAAGGGCTGTCTAAAATAGCAGCCTCCCATTCTGAGAATCACTTTCTTTCACACCATGGGACCACTGTGAGTAATTTTTCTTTTCAAAGTTCTAGCTCATTTGATATTTTCAAGCAATGATTATTATTGTCTGCCAACTTGAAATTCTGTAATTTGTCCAACTCTGAATAAACCCAAATTGATGTTCATTTCTTTTTGGCTTGTTTTTTAATTTCCAGAAGCTTTCAGAGATGTTCCTGTCCTTTGAGGAGGAGGCCTGTGCACATGCAGCTGCTGTGAACCCATTGCACCTGTAAAGGGTTTGCTACCTCTGTTTAAATGAGCAATTTTCTTCTTTCAGGGATTGTCTGAAGTTAATGAGTGAATTATTAGTTACTTCAACAGCAGCAGAATCAGGCCCTTGTCTTCATCAGGCATGTCATCTATCTTCACATGAACAGGCTGACAGGAGAGGAATTGAAATTTCACAGTCTGTGATATATTTAGAGATTGTTTGGATTGCATTAGGCTATGGGAAATACTGTGCTGACCAAGATAATCATCCTTCAGATATTGATCTAACCCTTGTCTTCTCAAATTTGTTCTTCCAAATCACACTGCCTGCAGCTACCTATCTTAAAGTAATATTGCAGTCACACTGTTGGGATCCTTGGTTTTTCCCCAGTGGAAATCAACACTGAAACACCAACTAATTTCAACAGTGAAGGATTGCACGTACTAAGATGGAATGCTGAAAGTCAGACAGGAGTATCCCACCTTAGCCCAATAAGACATAGTTTAGTTTTGGGGTGTAGGAAGGAGAATACATCCATGGAAATCATACCTACAAGGTTATATAGCACTACCTAGACTAGCTCTGAACAAATTAGTGGGAACAATCAGGGAATGTGCCAGATTCCAGAAACATTGTAACAAGTATAACGCACATGTCCCCAACAGAGCTAAGAAGTCCCCAGGAGACACTGTACTACCATGGCCATTCTGCTTCCAGCACAGCATTCACTTGTTCCAAGACAGCTCCAGAACCTCTGTGTAGTGCTGCCTTGCCATATTTTGGTTTGGACACACTTTTAGACCTTTGCTGTGCTGGCTCTAAATATATGCAAATCCATGGAACAGCTCCATAACATGGATCTTCATTATAACCACGGATTTGGAATGCAACTCTAAACACTTGGGATGGCTGAAAAGGGCACACAAAGTGAATTACTACCAGCAGCCTGGAAAACTGGGGATTCTGCCAGCAAGGCATAAGGTGGAACAAGACCAACAGGAATCTTAAAGCTTTGCCATTGCCTTTTAGGTGTAAAGCAGGCCTAGCAAAGAACTAATTGCAGAAAGAAATAACAAAATATTTTGTCAGCTCTGTGAGTGTACTTCCTTCAGCAACAAAGAGATACAGATCACAAGACATGGAGTTAGCACAGGACCTCAATGAACAGTTCAAAGGATGCTGCAAAAGTTAAATTCTGTTTGATTTCCACAGTGTGCTTTGACTAAAATGTTATGTGAACTCCAAGAAGCACCCTTTGTCCTGAAGGGAGAGAATGGAATTAAGATGAATTTGGTTTCTTCTTCTAATACCTTTCACATTGCACAAAATAAATGTAAGACTCTATGAAAACTATACAGATTTGGGATTTTGCAGTACTGTAAATTATTGCCCCCAGAGCAATAGGCTGCTTGATCCTTCTTCCTACTGTTTTCTGCTAATTCAAATAGCATTAGTCTCCTAAGTCATGTTACTTTTTTAGAATCCAAGATTTTATGTTTAGCAGACCACATAAGAAACTAAGATTTTTTTTTTTTTTTTTTTAATTTACTTTCATGGTAATCTCACAAACAAGACAATTAAGAGAAGCAGCCAGGCAGCAACAGGTTTGGGTGTAATATTACTAGGTTTTTACTGAGGTCCTGTGCTAGCTCCAGATCTTGTGATTTGTATTTCTTTGCTGCTGGAGGTGAGAAAGCCTTTGCTGTCTTTTGGACTCTTATTCCAGTTTGTGAAGTTCAGGGTCCACATCAGCGCACACACAGTGCAGTTCAGTGCTCCGGGTTCAATAGGCTTCATCCATAGATCATCAATACCTTTTGTTCCAAAAGCAGCAACATTCCCCTCAAAACTCTCAGCACACTCCCACCCAGCATTACTTTAAACTATAAAACCTCATGTTCACGGTTTCTGTTTTCATGAATTCCATGACAAGGATAACATATTCTGCCAAAACACAGGGTTTTCTCCTCAAAGCCTTGTAAATCCATACAAAGCCACCAAATTTTCTTATAATAAATAATCTCCTCTCTTGAACCATTCCTCTCCAAATTATCAATAGCTTGCCAATTTTCATCAATTCTTTAAAAAGACATCTCTTTAGCTTCTACATCCTCTGAAAACAGTGGCAAGGAGGGAATATTCAGACAATCCTTTATCTAGAAATTGTCTGTGTTAGGGTGAAGTAGATTTTAAAACACATTAATAACATTTTTAATAAACCAATAAAAGATCTAACTACAACACTGGCTCACACTCATTTATGAATTTGACTATTTCTGTATGAAAAATTAATCCAAATCAGTCATTTTTGACATCAGAAAAATATGAAAATGGAAGCCCAGAAAGTAATCTTAGAAGGATAAAAACTCATATTGCATCAATTATTCTGAAATTGGGGTTAATTACATGCTATATTTTCCAAGTATACTCACAGTATCTCACTTCTGATATTTTTGGTTCTTAGATTTTGCAGTAATGTAGATAATTCCGAGATTTTTCTTCATTGGTTTATGTATTATTAAGTTACATATTTGAGATAACTGTAGCATAAAGGTTTAATTTTATGTATTAAAGAAAGTGTGATATTGGAATGTAATTTAGGAGATTGCTACTGCTAAATAGATGGGATGCCTAAGGTCATAAAGCTGTGACAGGCCAGGCAGATATGGACTGACATGAGAAGAGAAGCTGAAAATATGCAAACACCCATCAATTTAGCAATAAAAATGACATAATGACAATTATCTTTCTCCTAACTTGAGCTTTAGATGGGTTGCTTGCTGTTTTGCTTTGTTCTTGTACCATTCAGCTGAATGGCAAATAGGTATCCTCCCTCCTCAAAGAGTGTTCTGATGTCAGAAATGGATCTTGGTCTACAGGAAAAGGTCCAGAGCTCCTGGATGTGACTAAGAGAGACAGAGTAAGATACTGAAATATTCTTGTGACGATCAGCATGGAAGTTTTGTGCTGGGGAGCTCCGCAAGGCTTGGGTCAAAGATTTTGGAATTGCACTCACACCTTGCCTGTCACCACTCCATTGGCCGCCTTAATGTGGTTCTGTACAAAGGATCCAACATCCAGCCCCTGCCACTGCCTGCCCAGAGTGAAACCAGACCCACTCCTCTCACTGCCTCTTCAGGCATGCTCAGGAGCTAAAACCTGACATCTCCCATCTCCAGATCTGACAGAAAGCAGGTGCCTGCCTAATTCTGCCTCCCTGTGGGCCCCAGCTCCAGCATCCTTCACTGCTCTCAGCCAGTTCACAGCTCCTCTGAACACACGGATAACACTCCATGCCATGGTGAGGCCTCCCTTTCCTTGAAGCAAGCACAAAGATGCAGGAAGTGTTTAAAGCCTCCAGGAAGTCATGGCAGAGTCTTTCTGAGCCAGGACCTAAGTGGCAAAGAGGAGAGGGCATGTTGCAAGTAGGTGAGGCATAGAGCCACACCCGTCCTTGGTGGGAGGACAGCTGGGCTAGGGGTTGAGGAACTATGAGCAGAAGCTGGAAGAGAGAAGGGGATGTGGCAGGTCCCCAGATCATGGTATGACCATGTCATAGACTCAACTCATCTACGTATGGGTAAAGTGCCACCCTGCAAGGCCTAGCTGAATCGATAAGAGAGGTTGGGTTTAGGAGGTGGCATCCTTGACTAGGGTAAAGAAAAAAGCGCTCTGAAAAATCAGGGACAGAGCTGAAGATGTCAGCAGCCGCGGGCTGAAGTTTATAAATAGAATTCTTTCTCGTTTCCAGGCTTGCAGGTAGAGTCAGATTTGAGCACGGACGAAGTTGCTCGTGCTGTCACACAACACTGCCCAACACCATTCTCCAGAATGTGAGGCACAGGTCCACCGCGGGCGTTCACCACGGAACAGACACATCTCGCAACAAGCAGGACTGCTGTTCTCTTCCCACAAGAGGGCCCTACAGCATTACTTTCCAGACTGAGGAATCTGGAATGTTTAAGGCTGGTGCATAACTAGTCCCACTCTCCCTGTAAGAGGCCAGCATGGGCTATAGATTGTCATGTACTCAGCACGAAAAGAGTCCTGTCCGCTATGAATGTGTAAATCACCTCTGTGACTCCTTCTAAGTCATAGGAGCAGTATTTAAGCCACAGCAGGAAAGTAAGCCTTGAGTAAAGAATTGTTTTCAAGGACCCCCATTAGAGTTGAAGAGTACGATTACACAGCACCCATTCCCCACGTGTCACCATGTGAAAGGATCTGTCCCAGCTTGTTTTGTAGAGTTACAAACACAAGCAACCACAAGCTGGAGATAAAGCACACAGTATAAGCAGAATTGATCTCAGCAAGGTGTGTTGCAGAAATGCAACACTGGTGGGATGAAAACCAGAAATGTCAGCCATGTGGAGCAGATGGCGGCAGCCAGGCTCACTGAGGTTTCCTCAGCTGGCAATGCTGCCGTTGTCACTGGATGGAAAACAACTGGAACAAGCACAAACCCTGGCTGGTCCCTCTCAGCCTCACTGGGCTTCCTAGGGAGATTTTGGCTGGGAGTACTCCTGACAAGTTTCACAGAGAAGAGCAGCCAGGCAAGGTGAGACACCCAGAAGAGAGATCTGTCCCCTAGGAAAACTCAGTCCTAGGCCCTTGCAAATTGCAGACACAAAACTTGGCTGCTGCTACAGATCCTAGAGAGACCACATAGGAACAATGTCTTAAGCAGTCTAATGCTGGTAAAAGCTTTCCATTTTCCCAAGTGTTTCTTGAAACCAAGAGCTAGGTCCAGGCCTTCCCACAGTGAGCTGTAAGTGAAAACCAGCATGACATATCTTCACCCTGACACTTCTTCTTATTGGTGTGTTCTGGTCTTGGTTTATCTAAAAGGAAGCAGGATCAAACTTCAAAAATAAGCTCCAATCCATGTAAATAAACTTATTTTTTTCCTCCCCAAGTGCACTATTTGTACTACTTTTAATACCAACCAAGTGATTCTCCTACAATTATTTTTTTCTCTGCTGGAAGGAAATTATTTTTTACATAAAACCTGTCAAAAACACATTTCATACTTTATATGTCAGATTTTTCAGCTACATTCTTATTTTTTTCTCCCTTAACTTCAGTAAATCATTAAAAATGGTTTTAAGGATGACTACCGTAATTGGAGTCATACACAATCACCTGACATAAACCACCAAACACAGTCACACCACTAATTCCTCGAGCCCTCTTGAACCTCAGTAACTCCTTTTCAGAAAACCAATGGGATGGCACAGCCTCAATCACACTATTAAATGTCTCTTGTTGCCTAACAGTTACAAAGAAGATATAAAGGCAGCAACAACTGTGCAATAGAGCTTTGGGGAGTTGCAGCAACTCTTAGGAGCAGAGATCAGAACAGATACTTAGGAGTGTTTGCACAACAGATGAACAAGAGACTCTTGAGGAGTAAAACAAGCAAGAGAGCAGAACAGTCAGCCACGTTCAATACACATCAGTCCCTGGAAAAATAAATGTTTGTACAAAGCTGCACAACCAGCATGGTCAGTGAGAGGGTTTTTTGTCAAGTGTTTCGATTATTGACTAATTCCAAACATATTTTTCTTGGGTTCACTTCCAGGTGCAAGGATGAACATTAACTTACCTCAAAAACAACCAAGGGCTCACCTAGGCATGGTTGAAAATGGTCCCAAATATTAGCTTGTTCAAAGCTTGCAGACATAATATTGTTGCCAGATTATTCATGCAGTGCATTTGCCAACCATTTTCTGCTGGATTGCTGCATATCAAGTATTTATTTTTATTCTAAATATTTTTTTTGTTTATCAGTCACTGAAATGTTATTGTGGAGATACACTCTGGAAAGAAGTAGGCTAACAACAGCTCAAAATGAAGTTATTTTAATGCACCATTTGCTTCAGACTCAGGTTCCTGTTTCTATATAGTTCCTTTTACATCAGCTACCCTCACAAATCCTTGCCAAAGGCAAATGAAAAAAAAAAGTTGCAGTTTCCTCTTCGTATTGTAGTCCAAATTTAGGAAGCCATGTGTGAACTACCTCTAGCCAGCAACGAATTTAAGACAGCATTTGATTCTAAATGCTTGTTAATGTCCCACTGAAAGAAAAATAAAACACATTGTTATGCTAAAGTGGATCGTCTATACGGCTACAGAGGGATTTGGCTATTTAAAATATAATGGTGAGTTTAAATTAGAGATTTCCTCAGCCGTGAGGGGAGAGACCTTAAACTGTTCCCTTGACTAGTCCTCTGATCCACCTGCATCAGGCAGGCTGAGGGCTCCCTGGGTGTCCCTGCATATCCCTGGGAGACAGGCAAGCCAAGGCTGTCCCCTCTCCCAGCTGTTGTCTCCAGTGTGGGGTTTTGCAGGGGCACAATGCTGCACATGGCCATATCTGCTCAAGACACTCCTTCTCTTAAAAACCAGAGCAGTCACAACAGAAGAAGAACAGAAGTAGCAGCTTGTTCAGTGAAAATGTCAAAGTGATTGCTATGCCAAGTTGTGCCACTTTAGTGTATTCTAGAATTTGGGCATGGGGTTATTGTCATATAGGCAGCGCCTGTCCCAGCCACTTCCAGCTCTCCTTTATTAGCTTTTCATAGAAATAACATGGTACAAATGATACTACATTTGCCAGTACCAAGCTGAAAATGTAACAGGTCAGTTTTAAGTTCAGAATTTTCTTCCACTTCCAATTTTGTCTTCAGCTCCTACTACTTTGACTAAGATTCAGAATCCTACTGGAATAAATGTGTTGTAAAGAGAGATTTCCCTGGCTCATGCTGACAGATTCAGAAGGTTATTAGAAGTAGAATCAATTGGTATTTAGAATAAGTTTGCAAGCACTTCTGCCAACTTTGTTACCCCTAGACAATTTCTGTCTACTTTAAGGTTCACTGTTGGTTATTTAGGTCAGGTTTACAAGCTACTCTCATTTCGTGCTTCCCTTAAGCATGCTGTGAATTCTGTGCAGGATTCAATTTGTTAAAGATTTATGAGTCCTTCCCGTTCCAGAGTCATATACATCATATGGAAAGTATTGTGCAATGGAGAGCTTCGAGGAAGTCTCTCCCTGGCTGTCTCCAGAAAGGTGCTCCAAACTAATAGCTTCTGAAAAAAACACCATAACAGTACCATAGTCTATTTTCTTTGGATTTTTAAAAATTTAGTTTAGGCCCATTCGTCTTTGTATCTGAATGTTTTTCTAACCCAGTCCTTGAACATTAACAGGGAAGAAAGAGAGGGAAAAAAAAGATAGAAACTGTTCCTTGGTTTCAGCACAGGCTCCCAGTTAGAGTGAATGGACTGAAACATCCAAAAATTGAACACCCCTGAGGCAGTAGTCAGAATACTGGGATGTGTGTATTTTAGCACATTGTGTCTTTGAAAAGGCACAGTACAAACATGGCTTTTCAATTATCTAACTTCTTGTAACCAAGTTGTTACCTGATCTGTAAGGAATATACAGTGCAAAGAAAGCAATAGATGAAGTGCATTCATGTGGAGTTTGTGCAGCACAGGTATAAATACACAGTAGTGGGACACCCCCTGTATTCAGACAACAGACCCACCTGGTTCAGCAGCCAGCAGTGATCACGAGCAGAAAGCACATTAGAAATCAGGATCCATATAAAGTGGTTATTGCCTGCTCAGCATTACAACTTAAAGCATTCAAAAGGGTAATACCCAAACCATTATTTTTAGTAACTGCAGACTGTTACTGTAACAGTCTAATTAATAACAGTACTTAATCCTCCTTAAATTTGTCTTTACCCATCTTCAGCTTACACAAACATCTGACCTAAAGAAATGCATTTCAAAACACAGTAAAATGGACATAAACTTCTATAGTAAGGTACATTCAAAAGGTTGAAATGTTGATTTTTCACAAGATCAAGTTGTTTTGTGCACTAGAGTACAAGTATGACTCTTGTAGGGTTTGGGTTTTTTGAAGCACAACAATATCTCCTCGCAATATTTTACCAGAATATTTCAGAACCTATTTTAAAAGCAGAATTAAACTTGTGAAATCACTGCATATTTTAATGTAGATAAAATTGGTTTTTCTCATTGCCATCTCATTCAAAGGTAAAGCAATGACTCATGCAAGAGTACAAGAGTCAGTGTCAGAGCCAGGAATAAATATAGACATCCCATCACTCAGGACCTTGCACTAGACATTAGGCTGCATTTACTTTCCCAATTTATTACACTGCAAGACTGAAAAAAACTGGAAAGCCTTTAAATGCATCCCTGTTTTACAACACAATGAACCCCTCCTTCTATTCATGGCTGTGGCAATGCTTACTACACCAAAAACAAAAAAAAAAACCAAACAAACAAACAAAAAAAAAAAACAAAACCCAACTACTTTAATTTCTTCTGCACAAGAGAGTCTTAATGAAATAAGCCCCCATCTAGGAATTGCTTTCTTTTCTAATCTAACATTTTTTAGTTCAGCTGACCAAAACTTACCTCCATTGATATCCTGGCATATGGTTAATACTTCCAGCAAAATTGCTTTTTGACTGAGATATGGTATGAGCTTTTTTGTCTCAGACAAAAGAAGATATGTACCTAACCTGAAAAGTCTGGGACAAAACAGGAGACTGCCTGAGAATTAATAAATGGACTAGCAGCTCTGATTCTAATCTTGGTGCAAGAAGAGTTCTGATTAATCTCTCTCTTTACCTGGTCAGAAATGTGTTCTTACATGTGTTTGATGTACAAAGCTTATAACAAGAATGCTGTATTTGCTGAACAAGGATATTTGGCATTCTCTTGGTAATGATGCAGAACATATGGAACAAGAAGTAAATCAGACTCTGCATTTCTTATTGGATTCTTCTCAATTTGACATCAATGAACTATTTACAAAATTTCCTTTGGCTTTCTTCGTTTGTAATTTACCATGGAATTTCCAGATGCCCTCTCTTTTGTGACAGAAAGCTACAGGTGCTCTACTGAGTGCTCTGTTCTTTTAACGAAGCAGTAGGTATTTACAATACATAGTCAAGATGGATGTATCATGGTAACTTCATACCAGCGTTCCCAATTTAACACACTGGCCCTTTTCCAAATGGTGCAGCAGAACAAATAAATTTCATATCAGATTTATGGTTTGCCCACTCTTCACATTATTAACTGTCAAAATATTTTTGCCAGGAATAACAGACTGCAAGTAGCACTTGCGCAAGATTTCACATGCAATGACTTGATCCACACAGGACTCTCTATGGGTTTGGATATTTTCTTGCTGTTCAGAGTACCAGAGGAGATATTGCTTTTCTAATTATTACTATGGAAAGCCTTTCTCACCAAGAGAAGTGAGGCAAAGGTGGGCAAGAGCACAAAAATGGAAATTATTATTAAAATAGCTCTGCCTGTGTACACACTGTACCCTGTTCCTAAAGGCTAATATTTGAAGGTCAAGAGCTGGCATGTCAAAACCTTTTGGCTTTTTCAATACTTGTAAACACTGCTCTGGTATCCCTGTAATATATACAAGTAAAGGTTGCCAACTTTTGCAATTCTATTTCCAGTCTCATCCCATTCTGTAATTTCCTACCCAAAGGCCCTAGTGGTAGAACAGAGATCTTCCCCAAAGCTTCAGCTTTAATTTCTAAGGTAAATTTCCATCCCCCATGACTAGAGAAAGAACATTTAATTGGAGAAAGAAGTGCCAGCAAAGAATGGGGAGAGATTGGCAACTAAACAGAATTCAGAACATGCTATTGTAAAATAATTGTGTGATTCTGCCAGGCTGGGTTTGCTCATGTACATCTGCAGAGCCTACTTGGCATCTGTCAGTCAGAGAGTGTACCTCAAAACGTGGACAGGTCCAGAGGTGCCCATACTCTCCTTTTCATCAAATAACATCTATCTCTAAATTGATGGGGAGATAAACTGATTATCTAAAGTATCATATAACATCAGTCAAAATTTGAAGAGCATTCAAGTTACTGGAGATAGATAAGGAACTATCTTCAAATGCCCCTTCTCAATTTAGGATTTTGGTTCATGTCTATCATGTAGCTGGACAGCAAACTTTTCAATCACTCCTATTTACTGCTGTTGGCTCAGTTGTTTTGGTGCATGTGAATTAGACTCCTTCCAGGGCAGATTAAACCACACACACACCAGAGTTCTCCATCCCCTCACGGAGGTGGGAGGTGTGACCCGCTCTGCAGACAGAATCAATTCCTGCACACAGGGCACCAGTCAGGCCAGACCACAGGACTGAGCCCAGTCCCAAACAAAAGCCCAGAACTACACAAAGTGCAGATGAAAAGCCTCAGCAACCACTGCTTTATACACTGAACCCCTCTCACTGCTCTCAATTATTCTCCACCACTAAGAATTACTGATTTAAAAATCCAACATATTATTCCATTGACATTTAACTCAAGGAAGGCAAATAAGCTAACCAATAAACCCACAAAACCATGCTGATCCAAATCAGGCTTGCTCCCTTGCCCACCTGCTCCAGCCCTGGGGTCAGCAGCCTGGCAAGGGCAGTACTGGGGCACTCTCAGAAAATTATCCAAGAAACACAAATTCCTCACTTGGGAAGCTCCAACTACTTTAGACATCTGTCTTTAGATAGCTAAGTCCAGCCCTACCTGACTACTGTGACAACATTACAGCCATCTGGAAAAAATGCAACTGAGTTCTTTCTTCCTCCCTTGAGACTATGAAAAGAGTGGTTAACATTTTGCTTCAAAGCTCTTACAGCATGAGGAGTCATCTGTCCCTCTGTGCTGCACGTCCCCAACAGTCCCACTCTGCCCTCCTGCTGCTTTATCCCTGCTCTGTGCAGATGCACCAGGTGCAAGGTGGGGGATATTAGAGAACCAGGCAGGAGAGCATCTGAGCCATTAACTCAGATTTCCTCTTCCAACATCAGAAGATTCAGCCAAATAATTACACCACACAGCTGGTGCCTGCTAATACACTTTAAATTTGATAATCTGTCCAGAAGCAAAGAACATTTTTATTCAGCGCAGGTTGGAAAGACAAGGCAAGAGAATTGGATGAGACAAGGTATTTTCAACATGATCTTTTTCATTACTGTGCTTCAGCTCTTTTGACTTTAAGACTAGAGCACAAACTAGGCAAATGAAAGACTTCTCTTTCTTCTTCAGAAGTTACATAATTTAGCAATACTGTCTCTTTTTTTTCCCTGCAGATTGGCAAAGTCTTAGCAACTCTTCTTTGTCAAAACAGTGTCTGCTCTCAACACCAAATTTTTTAATTGCCCCACCTGAAGCAGAAATGTGCCAATTAAATTTTTGTCCTGATTATCAGACAACTCACTGGAATATGTTGTACCAAGAAAAACTAACTTCTGAAGACAAGCCTATGTGATGAACATTTTAAAGAAATACAGATATAGATATAGATAGATATAGATATAGATATACATAGATATCTCTATATAGATATATCTATATATGTATATATCTATATAGATATAAGTAAAAGTGTAAAATCAACATTCATAAGAGAAGTTGGGAAAGAGAAGACAAAGCAGCTCTGTTCTGCCATGGAGCTTGGTGCTCAAGGAGGATGGGATGGGCCTCCCTGTCCTTCTGGAACCTCACCAGATCCATTCCCTGCCCTCAGAGCCACCAAAGGCTTCAGCTCTTGGAGAGGACATATGAACTAGAGATCCAAAAAGCCTTTGTACAAATGTTTATCCAGTGTTCTGTATTATACAGTGTCCTGTATCCAGTGTCTCTCAGCAACTGGCATTGCTGAGGGATACAAACAGATGCCACGTTGCCCACTGTACTGATGGGCAAGCAGCAGTCAGAGAAACAGAACAAGAAACAGAAAAGGCAGAATTTCCCATGAAAGCACAGACTCACACCTGCATGTTGTGTCCCTCTTGCTGGGTGACACACCCCACAGGATGGAGGTGCCCAGTGCTGAGAACCCCTGGTGGGGCTAAGAGGGATCTCCTCATCCTGTATTTTCACAGCTTGAATCAATGTTGTAAAGGGAGTTTTGAAATGAATTGGCAAGCTTTAAAATTCTTCAGTAAAATGTGTGAATAAACCTTCTGGGGTCCTTTTCCTTATAAAATCAGGCATCATGCAGCTCTAGTTGCATGCATAGAGAGCAGAATTTACTATCCCATTATTAAGGCAGTGCTGTTAAAAAACAGTCCGTATGAGAACACTGGTCTTAAATTATGGAGAAGAACTAATTTTTATTTGGATATCCAGATGCAATTTAAATGTATTAGTATCTCCACTTTATATGAAGTGTCATGGGGTCCTGCTGGGAACAGCACAGTGCAGAGTCACTCTCATGGGAGGAACATTAACTGGTATCAAACCAATACTTCCTGATGCTGATCCTCCCCAGACTGACCTGCCATAACTTCAGCCCTTCCTGCTCAAAATGCTACAGGATAAGATGAAGCTGAGGGTGAAGACCATCCCCAGAAGGGTGGGCAGGAGGTGTCAGCATGGCATCTGAGGCATATGAGGGTCCAGCAAACACACTGGTTACAGGCAGCCTCTGACAGCAAGGCAGAGGATCTGATGATACTGAGCATTCCCTGTGAAGCACTTGCCTGGCAAGATGTTCATTCACTGGGAATTGTGAAGAAGCATTGTAAAGTATTAGCCTTTGTGTTTGGGCTTAGGAAATATTTTAAAATAGATCAATGGGATATTAAATGAAAGTAGAAAAGCCTAGTAAAATACATATAATAATAATTGAATCTTTGCATGAGAAAAAGATTTGCAAAGTTGCAGCTATTTAAAAATAGGCAATTTTAAAGCTGCATGAAAATGCTTATATCTACTAAGGAAAAATAAAATAAAGATATTTTACTTCATTATGTGATATATTTAAAGGTTGATTATTAAACAGTTATTTTAACTAGCCAGTGAAAACTGCAGGATATCAAATGTTATCAAGTACAGACAATCTATAGAGAGGTAAAAAACATCTTGAAGCTGCCTGGTTTTTGTTGTAATTGTTCAAGCCTCAAAGCCTCAGAACTGCTCCCAGCTCGAGAACTGCTGACCCAGTGTTTCCCATCCTTGGAGGGTAGACCCCTCCTTAGATGAGACGGTTTTTTTCCCTACACTTTTTATAGTTCTTCTCTGCAGTACCTATATTCTAAACCCCATTTGCCAGAGACAGCCCATCTAAGGGGGCAGAAACCAGCTGAGAATGCTGGGGGCACAAACCAGCTGAGATGTGAAGCAGTTCAAGGTTCTATTGCTCTGATCAGGGATATAAAGCTCAGTGTAACACAAACACTCCCTGTCCTTCCTATGGCATTTCTGTACTTGAGCCCAAGGACCCTGCCCTGCACTGACTGGCCATTCATCTCCCTTACCACACAAGCCCCCAGACACACACATAGAATCCTCATTCCTCTTGCACTGCAGAACTTCCATTAACAGCAGGAGCCTAAAAAAAAAAAAAGAAAATTTACAATAGCAAACACAATTTACAATAGCAAAGAAAGGGACAAGCAGATGATGGCATGGAAAAATATTTTCCACAAAAGAGTGGTGAGACCATTTGAAACCTGGGGTAATAAAGTAGTCAAAAAAATGTGAAGCAAAATTGGGGAAGTCATCTTTGCAAGGAAGGAGAAGTCAGGCTAACTTCTGTGATCCTACATGGCATGCAGAGACTAGCAAACCCCAGAAGAAAAAGATATATTTTAAAACCAGCTTATTTCAGATCACTTTTTCCTTTGCTTATCTGTCATGATCAGAGAATGGACCTAAGGCTATCTATCATAGAACATAATACCTTTGTTACTGTCTGAGGTAGCTCCAGAGGCTCTGGAAGAGAGCACTGCACTGTTTAAAGTGTTAGTGATGGGCATGACACAGATCTTGGCACCTAACAAAAATTTTAGTTTGCTTTCAAGACATGCTTAGAAGTGAATTCAAATGCCATTTATCCAGCTAAACAAGCTTCAGCTCTCTTGATGGTTTCTCTGCTCCACTTTCATTATTTATTAGTATGTATTACTGGGATATAGGAATGCTTAACAGCTTGAACCAAGAAGGAATTCTCATTATATGAGGTGTTGTACAAGCATAGAGAAACAGACAGCTCCTGCTCAGAGAGTTCCTGATCTGACCAGAAAAAACTGGCATGTGCTGGGAAAGGCAAATTGACACAGGGATGGAAAGAAGTTTGTTTTGCAGCAAAGCCAAGAATGGTGACTGAACAGTAAACATTATTTTTACATTTAGACACAGGGTTTTCGATTATTTTCTGCCTTTCTGAGGCAATCTTCATGCAACATATCCCACCTTTGTTTTCCCACCTAAGACCAACCATGATTATGAACATCATTAGTGAGTTGGCTAAATGTTTCAGCATTCCTCAGTGCATTTTTGGGCCAATATCCAGCTGAATTAGGTCATTAATTTGTGTTTGTTGAACAGTCAGCTCCTCCCAAATACTTTTTGAATCTTTTGGCTCACAGCAGTCAAATTTAGTAGAGGGATAAAGGTTTCAACATTACTAAACTTCTGGTGAGTTCCGTAAAAGTACTAAGTAATCAGATAGAGGGGAGAGACTTCATTAATACCCCCACCAAGACAAAGAAAATACTGTGACCTCAGGTACTTTCAGAAACTGGGTAATTTCCAAAGAAGTTCAGCCTCAGAAGACAGGCCCTTATAAAATGTTTTGCCACTGGTTCTGCTGGTCTTGGGGCACTCTGGCTGTGCAAATGCTGATATTTGGATGATTGGGCTGACAAAAGCATAAGAACAGAAAAAACATGTTATGCTTGTTGCAAAGATGTCATTTTGCCTTCTCTTCTAAGGGTCCCACACTTTCTCAAAGAAGATACCATAATAAATCCTTCCTCTGGCTGCAAAGGGACAATCAGAGATGTCTAAAGGCTTTCCAATCATGTATCAATAGTTGATTTTTTTCCCAGCCATAGGAATAAATATATACAGTTGTATCCTCAAGAAAGCCCTCTAATTCCCAGGCTGTGAAGGGAGAGACTTTGGAGAAGGTTGCTCTGCTGGCTATTGCAGAGCTGGGGCAGTTTAGGGTTTCCATCCTTCCCTGCTCCCCTGTAAGCTCTTCCTGACCCAGCCCCTCCATCTGGAGCCAGCCCCCACTGCCCCACATGCCTCCCACCAAAGCTAGCCCCCTCTGCCTGCTGTGTAGAGCAGGTGGTGGGACAGCTCTGCCTTCCCACATTCCTTGTCTCATGCCTGCCACCATTTCCCTCAGCAAGGCTTGCTTTGCTGAAGACTGAACTGGTCCTGGGTGCAACCCCAGCCAGAACCAATTAAAGTATTTCAAAGTATAATTCAGCCCAATGTGGGAGTACCTGCTCACATGGAGTTATGGCCTGAATTTTGATTATTCAATGCCATGCCTTGCTGCCGTACAGAGCACCCCAAAACACATCCTCCAGAGTGGCAGTGGATGCATCCTTGAAAGAAAGATGTAAACACTACATGCAAACCACCTGCCTCCTCCTCCACAGCCAGAAGAGCTGGATACTGGTATCAAGGCTGATGAACATCTGTTCAGTGCTTCAACTATTTTTTCAGATGCTTTATGTGCAGTGGTGAAGCAGAAGAGGAATGTTTTAAAGATGAGCCAGCTACAGATGGAAACTCCTGAGGGTCACAGAGTTTTCAGCATTTCTTCTCACAGATGACTGCACAAAGCATTTGATGTAGGAAAGCAACAGCTCATCTTAGCCAGAAAAAGTCATGCTTGTGGGTGAGGTACAGAAAAACTTTGTATATGGGAGACTTTGGGAGGGAAACCAAAGGGTTGATGTGGCTCAGCAGAGCAACAGAGACAAACACCATGATTAAAATATGCTGATTTGTTTAAAGCTACAGCCTTAATGATAAAGGAAACTTCAGAATAAAGGCACCTTCTTGTTGCTTCACAGTCCCATAACACTCATTCCTCTCCCATCTGTGCAACTGGGAACCTGAAGTCTCTGTGACACCAGAAAGATTTTGTGCCTGTGTTTCAGGAAAGTGGGACATATTCTGCACACCTCTGAGTGCGAAATTCAGTACACAGCATCACATTTTCATCTCAGTTGACCTTCCTCAGCAAAGTATTGTCCTCAGCAAGCAAACAACAAGTTTCATTTCTGAAAAATAATGGATTACACATAGGGAAAGGATTATGAAAAAATGAAAGGTAGATGGATTTACTTGTACAAAATCTGCTCAGATGGGTATTATTTTTGCTCTTTTTTTTTTTTTTTTTTTTTTTTTTTTTTTTAATAGAGTTTACTTTAGGTCCAGCGTTTGGACCAATCAGAGGGGCCTCTGGTAACTGAGAGATTTCGAGTGAGAAGTTCCAGCACTGACCTTTCTCCCAAAGGCAGCCAACTGCAAGTGAATCAGCCACTATACCAACAAAAATGACCAAGAATAGAGAGTAGATTTCCAGCCTTTCTGCTTTGCAGCAGTTTTGTTTTTCCTTGCAGTGGCAGTGGTGATTACCTTATCTGTACACACCAGCCATCCTCACAATACAGGAAAACCACCATCCAAGAAATACCCATTTAATAAGCCTTGGCATCTTACATGCAGACCTGGGAAGGCAGGATGCTGCACAAGAGTATCTTCCTTCAGACAGGCTCCACGGTGACAAAAACAAATCTACAGATATGAGGTAAACCACATTCCCAAGAAAGGAACATAGAGTAGGAAATCTATCCTCTCTGGGAGAGCTCTGCAAAAGTCCTCATTTCTCCAGCAGTGGAAGTTTTTTCCAGTCACTGTTGTAAGATTTTTGTCTCCAAAACCACATCCCAAGGTTGTGGCATATTTTTGAGTACCCATGGAGGCTCAGTAGATGGGTGTGTGAGCTGCATCCTCCTTTCCATGTCGCAGTTCATCAGGTGTTCCCATGGTGTGGCTATAAGAGCATTGAGTGACCTTCAACTATTTTATGAATTTGGTAGCCAAAGTTTAACAATACCAAGGGACCTAGAAAACCTTGGCCAAATACAGACAGATATTACATGATTATGCTGTATAAATATATCAGCAAATTAATTGCCAGTAGAGGGAGAAAACTATTTAATGAAAAGAGTATGTTGGTAGGAGAGGAAATGATTATGAACTATATATCCATGAATAGATTTAATAGGCTGGAAATTAGATGAAGGATTCCACTCATTAAGGAAATAGGAATCTGAAACAACCCCAAAAAGGGAAGACTGAGATGAAAATCCCAAGACAGTACTGAATCCATTGATGAGGGGATTACCTAAAATGAAATCCTGAAAAGGACTTGACCCAGAAGCACACAAGGTCCCTCCCTTTCCTATGTTATTATGCTCTTGATTCCATTTTGCAGGGAAAAACATACACTCCTAACTTTCTGATCTCAGTGCTATGGATGTGCCCTGAAATGCACAGACAGGACTTGCATCTCAACAAGGAAAGCAGAGAAACACAGAGGAGTGCTGTCAGAGACTAAGTGCTGAACCTTCTCCTCTTGATGGTTGCATCCCAAATGCACTTTGTAGTGGTCCAAGACCGCTGTAAAAACACAATAGAATGAGTACTCTGATTTCTGACTACTCTGTTGTACAAATGACTATCTCTTTATTTACCTACAATGCCTGTATTTCACAAGGGGCTATCATATCATTGAAGTAGTGATTTTCCTTCATTACTATTAATCTTGATAGGACATTGCATTTCTATTACTTACCATTTATATTGCAGTGGTATCTAAACATCCCCATTACGTCAGAATGCCATGTGCTGAGCTCTGTATAAACAAGAGCAACAATTTTCCGTCTCCCCAGAAATGTCTAAAGCCTCTAGGATTTCCCATCCCTAACATTGTACCAGTTAAAGCTCAGCCCTTGCACGCAGCTCTGCATCTGTGAAAACAGAACTGTATCTATTTCTATTTCACTGTAGAACTGTAGAACGGCTTTGATTGGAAGGGACCTTAATCTAATGTATTCCATTGTGGTCAGCTCCCACCTCTGCATTTATATGTTTGCATTAATTAGAGCTGAACTAGCAAAACTTTAATTTCTGGTTAGGTCAGAAAAGACAGAATCAACAAATGCACAAATGTTGAGAGAACGGTGTAAAGATACTGCTGGAATGTGGGAAATGGATTTGTAGAGAATTCTCAAAGCTTGACAGAAGGCTCACATAGTCTTGTGCATCTGTATGCAAACTTTGAGATAAAGTATGCTGACTTAGAAAGGCCATGGAATAGGACAGACATTGTTGAGAGAAAAATTGAACTAGAAACAAGTTTCAAATTATGACCTTGCAAATAGACTAGATATTTTTGAGAAATAGAACTATGAAAGATGTATTGTAGCAAGACCCACGTGGAGTATTTTAATAGATGGTTGGCTTAGAAGCATCAGTAGCATTGTGTGGCAAAAGCTGATAGGACAAAAAACGCTTATAATGTAATTAGGAAATAGTTTGGTTTCTGGTTTTGATGATGTAAATTGTAACATCTGCACTGTGTCACCCTTCTCGTGAGACTGAAAATGGAATAAAAGTCTTTAAAACACCTCTCAGGAGCCCCGTCTCTGGGTCAGAAAAAGGATTTTCTGGCACTGGAAGTGAGATTCTATCACCTTGTATCTTGCTGAGTGTCTCAGGTGAAGACTGCGTCCCATTAGGCAGTGTTATGTACAGCACTTTGCCCTGGAGAAAATGACTGCATGAGTGGAGATCTGAACCCACAATGCTCTGGCCCAGCAGAGTGTGCCTGAAGCCTTTAATGCAGCCACTTAATCCCACCTGCTATCTGTCAGCAGCAGGTTTCCTCCCCACTTACTACAGAGGTGAACTTAAAATCCAAGCTAAAACTTACTATATTTTTACCACTGGTGATTATACCAGAGGCCACTGTCATCAGAAATTGGCTGCCTAAAGAGAGCATCTTAGAGGAACAGTGTCTGAGATTGAAACAAAAAGCACAGATTTCTTAGTGGAAAAAAACCTTAATGCAGCTCATCAGGGAGACAGATGGCAGCTTCCCTCCCGACAGGCATCATGGGGGCTGAGTTTGCTCAACTCCCTCTTGCTGCACTTTGTATTTCAGCAGCTGTATGAAATTAATTCCAATAAATTAAACCTCTTTCAGGAACAAATGATCTGGATGAAAACTATAGTGCTAGGGGCAATCAGCCATTTGAAACTTGGTGATCTCAGAGACAGGGAAGCAGCACCCTTGCTGTCTGTATCATAGGCATTTGCTGAGGCAGCCAGAAAAGGCTCTTTCAGCATAAGAAACCAAATCAGGATCCAAAGCTCCTTCTCCAAAGCCACAGTAATGCCAAGCCAATCATTTATGGTGATAAAAATTTAGCCCAGCACATTCAGACCCTGAGAGATGACCTTCCCTAAGCACCTTGGGAAGGCTCCATGCCATAAATTCACCCAGCCCTTCAAGAGCCACTCCAAGATGAACCTCAGCAGGAGGAAGAGCAGCTAAACCTATTTGAAACACACATGCCTAAGGCTGATATTCAGCTTAATTATTGCTAATTTAACTTGAAGCCCACCATTATCTTTACTGGGCTTATCCAGCTGGTTATGTCAGTTGTTTGCTCTAGTTTAGGACCACTCCAGTGAATATGACAATGTACAAAGGCTCTGGGTGTTGAACAATGAAAGAAGAGCATCTGGAGCAGGTACCCATGTGCTGCAATTTCTGTGCTGTCAGCAGCAATCTTTCCCAAGCCATGCAGGAGGTAACCCTTACACTCTACAGGCATATTGCTGGATGGCTTTTCTCCTAAACTTTAGGAGCAGGACAATTTTTTAAGAAGCCTGTGCTCACTAATTTCAAACTTGTTTTTTGTGAACATCACAGTAATGTGCCCAAGGATACCAAATCTTCAAAACAAGCAAGAATTTATATAGATTTTTTTTCCTGGTATTGCTTAATATCTATCTACATATTTAAAGATCCTTTCATTTTTCACCTAGATGATCCTTTACAACTATAGAATTTTTAATATTCTATTGCATGAAATACTTCAAATGGAGAACATATTAATTTCTCAGGGCAAAAACACTAATATATTGATAACACACAAGGATTGGAAATCTTGGGTGCTGGTTGTGTTTCACCCTAGCTCTGCTTCAGTTTGCCTGGCTATTAACTGGGAGCAAAAGCCTTAAGCATCCACTGATGGTATTTTCTGTTCCTGGTTATATGATATCCTAAGGTTCCTTGACTGTTACTGAGAACTTATTACTCTTTCCTGTTCCTTTCCAGGAAAAGTGAGTCAAATATGCAAATTTCTTCTCCTTATAGCCTCTTCTATAGGGAGGAGATTTTAACTCTTTCTTTTCCTGTAGGAACTAAAGCATAGAGTTGCTGGGAAAGCATAAGGGATGTGCATCTCAGGGCCAAATGGCCAAATAAAGTAACCTGCCAGAGACAAATTTAGCCTAACAGACCCTTACGGAAGCACCTAAATATAAACTCATAGGCTATTTTTGTTATCATTAATCACCATCAAACATGGCAGGAATCATAAACACAAACCTTTAAGAGATAGAAAAAAGGAGTGTGTATGTTAATGTGAAACAGCATTTTAACCCGAGATCCTGATGGGATCTCTCTCTGCTTATGGTACCCTGGCTCGCATTTTTCCAAAAGTCTTGACTGCAACTTACCAAAGTTTAAATGGGTCATCATTTTAAGCACAAAGTCTAGATTTTCTATATGGGTAGGAATTATGTGCTTTTAATCATCTGCTTCTGTAACTCACTCACCTACTGATGGAAGGTTTTATTTATTGGTATTAAGTGGACTTAGCAGTCTTGTTCTCATTCAAGTGGTCAGAGATGTCACCCTGAAATGACCATCTGAACAAGTATCAGAATGGTCCAGCTGTGTGAGAAATGAGGCTCCTGGATTTTGAAGCTTGATTATAATCCATTTGAAGCTCTTCAGGCCAATAATTCAGCCTGGCTGCTCACTGGAGTAGATTCCTCTGGTAACAAAGGAAATGACCACCTTTGGTGTTGCAGAGTCACACAGTGGACGTAGACACAGCAGAAGAAATCTGAAGCAGAAGGACAGCAAAGATGACATGTGACAGGAAATAGCCCCATCCAATGACCCTCATCAACAAATGAGTGTGCAGAGATCAGTGGGTAGAGAGTCCTTCTGCAAACAGCCACAAATTACACAACTAATTGCAGTTCCAGACAGGAAAGCTCTTGGCAACACCTAGTCCTGTTCTGCAATTTGTCCCCCGCCCAGCAGGGAAGTGGTATCGAGCTGCAAGGGATCACACACCTGTGTCCCAAGAGCAATGAGCTGTGGGCAAGCCTTCCTTTCAAATCTCACCTATCCTCTCACCATTCCTCTCCAAAAAAGGAGAGTAAAAGGTATAACTCCTCTTTTTTCCTTTCCATTCTGTTTCTTTATTTTATCCAAGGAGCCACTACAATGGCATCTCCCCACCAGTGGGAGATTTACTTCCTGTGGAACAGATGTTTAGGTAAACATTATTTCTGGCAGGCAAATCTGAAATTTGGAGCTCTCCTCAGCTCCTTTCTCTGAGAGTATGAGTGCCTCCCAGAAGTTATTTGACAGCACATATCTCCCAGCAATGCTGAGATACATTAAAAATCCAGCTATTTCAGATCCTTGACATGGAGTGGGATCACCTGGTGTGCCAATCTGAGCTGCATTTGACCCTAAGTCTTAAAGGATTTGCTACTCCACCAAATCTTGACCCAGCCAGGGTCTTTTAATGTTGTCACTAACGCCTGCTTCAAACAATGCTCACTTGTATGCTTTCTAATAAAAATAAACAATATCCCATTATTAAGCTTAAAACTTTCTTCTATCTTGCTAAGGATATTTTTCTGCAGCCTTAAGGTCTATCCTAGCCAAACCTAAGACTCAGACTATTGTTTCATGTCCTTGCTTGCTGTACTATTGTAACTGTTCCTACTTTCAAGCTTTGCAGCTGACAAACTGTGCTCCACACAGGAGCTTGCTACTGGATAACTAATACTACTATAACATCCACTATATATAAATAAATATATATTTATAAATATACATAAATAAGTGTTGTTGTCTCACCCCACATCAGGCACCAGGGTTATCCATCTTTTCCAGAACCTGCTAGGACCAATAACAGTCTACAGGAGTGAGATGTGAGGAGAAATTCAGAGATGGGATCCACAACTCTAGTCCCAAAGGCCCAGCTGATACCTCCTCTTAAGTCTGCAGAGGATGGGATTTCACTGTCCTGGCCACCCTGCTCTCACCATCAACCAGGAATTTCTCCTAAAAAGCACCATGGGTGCTGTTCTGCCATTTCTCAGTCTGAATGCATACAAAGTCACAGCATTCCTCTAACAGCTGGACACTGGAGGAGATTGTGTCCCTGTAACTCACAGCAGCCAGGTGGGCAGAGGGGTCACCAGAAAAATACTGTTGTGTGACATCAGTCATGTCACCTGTGAAACCTATCTGCATCTTGGTTTTCAGATAAACCCCAACTTGAGACCTCAATAATTTTATGAATTGTGACTTTTGAATAAAGGTACTGTGAAGAGTCTAGCACCAACACAGGTGTAATTCATCCTCTGAAAAACTTCATCCTTTGCTACCAATAATTCCAGCTAGGTCTGAGGGGAGAAGTCTTAGAAAGAAATTGAAATATTTGATAGGTTAATCACACAAGAAAACAGGGAGATAGGTGGATATTGAGCAAGAAAAATTAAATATGTAATTGCCTTTATTCCATTTAATTACTTTTGGGGTGCAAGGCTAGGAATAGCTTTAATTTGGTCTCAATTTGCTGAATTAAGTTAAACAATGAATACCCACTCAGAGAGGTACTGTGAATGATGAAGAAGGGAGAGAAAGACAGAGGAAGTGAGGAGAAAAAGAGTGAGGTTACAAAAACTTGCAAGGGTTCTATAAATCTAGTATTAATCCTCCTGCCTCTTTCTTGTGTTTTGGTACCCAGATTTACCATACCTTAAGTACTGAGTGCACTGGGTGGGACTTAGGGCTAAGCAAGCCCCAGGGATGGAAGTGGGGAAAGCAGAGGCAGAGAATGAGTCCAGAAAGGTGGATCTTTAAAAGGCAAATGAAGTACAAACTGGAAACTTTAGTCATCTAAATATTTGATACAAGATTCCAGGACCTATCATTAAGATGCAGGGAAAAAATAAAGAATTTATCAAATTCAGTATTAAAAAGATTTAATAATAGCCATTAGGATTATGGAACAAAAAGTGTGGTCAAGGGTTTATAAATTAACTGAAATTCAAGATTCTTTTATTTCTAGCAGTTCATCATTGACCCTGTGAAAATTGCAAAATATGATTCAATTTACCAGCCTCTAAAATAATTTTTTACTCATGCCTCATTCCTATACATATATTATTTTCTCCCCCCCACTAGAAATACTACAACATTCAACTTAATGATGCAATTACAGACAATACAGTGCAAATTCTACTGGAATAAAATTCTCAGGATTTAGCCATTTGACAGCCTGACTATGGCATTATAAGTTTGATATAAAAGCTAAAATTATGTGGATGTAATCCATATAAATGATGTAATAGCAGATGCAGGGGAAATAAAGGAAGAAGAAACTGAAAAATCTCTGGGTTTTTCTCCAAAAGAATTCACGGTGGATGAAGCTATTACAGGAAAATAGAACTAAATGTGACAAATATATACTTTAAAACACTAGGAAACTGGAAGAACAGAAATATCAAGAAAAATAACCATGAGATGAAAACACAGAGAAGGACCTGATAAAACTGCCTGTGCTTTGCTGCAAGGGTGTCTCTTTGGTCTTCTTGCACCTATTGCAACATGGAAGATAATGTTTGCTCCCTGGATGGGAGTTGCAGAAGACAGGCATGTGTGGAATTCCCAGGCCATCCTCAGGGCATCAACCTGCCTCACTGCTTCTTTTTATTTTTTATAGACAAAGTGTGGCTTAGTAACTTTGCATGCTTGAAATTGCCCAGTTTAATCCACAGGGCCCTAAATCCATACATATTACACAGCATTACAAAGCCCTTCTTCTTTACAAGAGTATCGTGGTGTTTTCATTCCAGATGACTTACAGCAAGTAATTAAAGGGATCATTAGCAAGAAGTGTACAAAAATCCTTAAGCCTCTCATGAGCAGTCTGCTTTATTAATAAGTAGAATTGATGCTTCAACTGCCCCATTTAATGTAGATTGTTTTGAGTATGTGCCATATTTTCTTCCTAGACTCAAAACCAAAACATCTGATTAGATCTGAGTGTCTCCACCTTGCTTGAATAATGAGTCTGTCCTTAAAATATTGACAGCTCCATCAAGGACTTCCTGAGTTACAGCTTGGGGTAAACCATGTTTTTTGTCATTGTTGCACTGAAGTATGATCAGCTTCGTCTGTTCAGAAGCTCTTCCAGGCAGAGACAGTCTCCCTAAAAGTATGTACTGTACGTAGCAAGAAGTAGTTTCAACACACTTTGAGCCTCAAGATGCTTCTGCAGTGCAAACAGTAATAACTGAATGATCTACTCATGTGATAATAACAGCATCTGCCATTTGCCTTAAAATAGAAAATTATGGCCTTGTCCTGTGTTAGTGAGAAAGGAATGAATAATCATGGTATCCTTGTCCTGCAACAGCGCTGCCATGTGCCCCCATGCAATGCTTCTCAGCAGTTTCCCTGACTTCCAAGGAGCTCAAAACAAATAATCTGAGTCAACTGAAGTTATAAACCCCTAGTATTAGTACTTTCTTCAGGGTAGTCTCTTGCAAGTGGTTGAACTGTGGAAGCAGAATTGCGGCACCACTGGGAGACGGGACTTAAAAAGAAGGGGTGCAAAAGTAATCCAAAAAAAGAGGGGGTGCTACCATGTCTCTCCACCACTCTTCACCCCCTCAGCTGGTGACAATCACATTGTCACCAAAGCCACCAAGGAGAGGCCATAGTCAGGCATGATCAAGAACCAGACTGCATGAAGGCCTTCTGGGCACACTCCTGACCATAGCAAGGTGCCTGTTCAGGAATTATCCCTCTCTCTGAGCTGGAGCACCCCTAGCCTTCCTTTTGCTCCTGTCCTCTAGTGACCCTGTCTCATCCCCTTCCCCCATCAAACCTAATTTAAAGCCTCTCAACCAGCCCTGTCAAGCCATGGGGCCAGAATTGTTTTGCCCCAATTAGAGAGGTGAACCCCATCTGTCTCCAGCGTGCCTGATGCCGTATAAACCATCCCATGATTGAAAGCCCCAAAATTTCACAATGGCACCACTCCTGGGTTTTCCAGTTCCTTTTGGCATTCATCCCTGTTTACCAAAGGAATCAAGAAGAACACCACCTGTGCTCCCATCTGTCCAAGCAGGCAACCTAGTGCCTGCAAGCTCCTCTTGGCTGTCCTGGTACTTCTCTCATCAGCCTCATTGCAGCCATGGACAACCAGTAGTGGGTAATAAACAGAACAGGGGAGCTGAAAGTCAAACCCCTTTTCCAAGCTGGACTCTCCTATGCTGAGGGGATCTTCACTCGAGAGGGTGAAAAGGCAGGAAGGTCTGTTGGTTGACTGCACGAGAGAAGGGACATTTTGCCCTTGGAAATTGCCCTGTATAGTTATAATCCAGTGCTCATTTGGACAATTCCAATGGCCACGCTGCAAAATCTCCCTGCAGCAGCAAGGTCTGACTGATGGGATTTTGTACAGTGTTGAGGGGAAGTGAAATCTCTGAACCATGACAAAATGCACCTATTTCTTAACTCAGGCAAAACACCCACCCTCTTCCACTTTACCCTATCTGGCAAAGTCCATGTTGTCCTCACTGAGGGTTTCAGCTGAGTAAAGACTCCCTGCAAATTTTAGCTCACAGAGAGGAATTAATGACAGGCACTTTTCAATGATTAACTCATACAATTAATGCAGTTGATAGTCATCTCCCATTCCTGTAATTAAAGAGATAAAGGTGATATGGTTAATGAGTGCTTTAGCATGAGCTTAATTGCAAATCCTCTCATCAATGAAGTGATTTATTAAAACACTTGTGGAGCAGTGAATAACTTGTCTTTCTTTTGGAACTGAAAACTCTGAGACATAAAAGAGTTTGGAAAATTCACAACCATTGTCAATATTCCCATGCAGCCGCTCCACATCCTAGGTCTTGCACAGCTACCCATAGAGTACTGAATATATTTCTGCAATTATCAGACTTTGCATAATAAGGTGAAGGAGAAAAAAAGGAAAATAATTGATATTAAATTATTAGTATTATTTCATTCTTATTACTGTCTTTCTACTCTTCGGTCTGAAAAAACATGGTTCAAACAAATTCAGAACAAACCTTTGAAAAATCAGTATCAACAGTGTATAAGCCTTTGGGATAAAAACTAATTTTTTTTCCCAGTTTTCACAAAATAAATGAGCTTCCTTAGCTGTCATATTATATCTTCAGAATATCTTCTAGAAGCCTTAAAAGGTCATTTGAATGATCTATGGTCTGATGTACATTTGAAATAACCAATAAAGCATACATTTTTTCATAAAGAAAATATGAAAATGAAGGAAAAGTGTCTCCTGGTGACCACCTCACAATAAAAAACTAAGCAGGAAAGTTTAGACACATTTCTTTTCTGCAAACAGGCAGCAGTGTTTATATTTTTTGTCTAGCAAAGGCTATTTAAATACCTTGTCTAAGAAAATTTGTTTGAGCACACTAAAGCCTGTGAGCTGCTTGCAGACTGAACATTAATTTCTGGTATTCAAGCTCTGTCCTTGGCCACCTAAGATACATGATATTGATTCCTTCCCTGACTGGAAAACTTAAAATCCACAAACTCTTACTATTTCTATTCAAAATAGATTTGATTTTTGTCACCAGAGTGAATAAGTAACATGATTAAACAAGTCCTGTCTGTGATCTCAGGCTGCAGGCTTTCTCATGCACCCATCCACACACAAAAGTCTCTTCACAGAAATGGCCATGAAAAGTACATGGTCTGAGTGATCACAGCCACCTGGAGTCTCCCATTCACCCTGGCCAAGACAGGCTTCCAAAAGCCTACTGAGAAATCACAGAAATGCCAGTGATTAAACTTGTATCCCTCGCACAGGAAATCAGGATGGTGCTTACACGGAGGAGTTCAACTCAGTGCGGACTGGAATTCCCGAGAAAAAACTGACAATGTATTCAGCACAGACACTGGAGCAGTTTGAGGCTGTTGCAGCATAAACTGCAATAGAAAACTCTGTACAAAACTCCAACTGAGCCAGTATATTTAACCCTCCTGAAATCATTGTAGAAGATACATATGACCAATGCCTTTTTTTAAAAAGAGAAAGAAAAGGGAATATGGCTGAACTGAGCAGTGGATGCTGATCTGAAATGGAAGAAAAAAAAAAAAAAGGAAAAAAGTTTTAAAACAAAGCAAGGGGGAAGTTTGACCAAAAAGTTTCATCTATTGTGAGCTGCAGAAGCAGAGCCTACTGCCTTCAGCATCAGGGGATGGGGTTGGCCTTGACCAGACTTGACACTGAACACAGTGCATCAGCTGCAAAACCAAGGCTCAGAGCTGGGGCTGGTGGAGTTTGGGGAGGCACAGCACTGACACCAGCCCAGCACCTCCACATTTCCTCAGGACGTTTGCTTGTAGAGGACCACCAGTAACCTTCCCTGTCCCATCTTTGTCTTTCTCTTCTCTTCAACTTCTTGTGAAAGTTAGAGCCTTTCCTGGTTTAATAATGGAAGAAACAACCCCTCCAAAGCATTTAATTAAATGCTTTTAATCACTTGGAAGTTGCAGGATTTTCTGGCCTGTGAAAGTATGAAAAAGGGGAAAAGAAGCATGTGACTGTCCTTTGACTAACATACACAGTAGTCTGGGACAGATGTCTCAGCAAAAGGTCAAGGAGTGATATTCCTTTCACTTCACTAAAAGGCATTTCACTAACCATGGCACTCACCACTGCAAAATGTCACCAGCCACTGCCCAGGGCTGAGCTGCTAGGTACAGCATGATCTGTAATAATAACCAGAAAATAATAAACCAGGGGGAAAAAAGCCCTCTATTTTTTTTTCCTCTGGAGCCCATGGCTCCATCCAGAAGCTGCTTGCTATAGGAACTATAGCAGCTGGCTGCTCCTACTTCTTGATCCTGCCTCCGCAGATGCTTCACTGCACAGCCCTTAGCAAGCTGCTCAGCCTTTCTGCACCTGTCATTTTTCTTCATCTCTTAAATTTTAATTTTATTTTGTGCCCATGCTTCCCACTGCAAAAGCCCTGCACTACCCTGCTCATCCTCATCAGAATGCCCATCCGTGGCAGACAAATATCAATGTTCCTGTTTCAATAAGATGGAGAAATTGAAGCATGGAAATTAAATTACTACTCCACAGTCTCAGACCTCTCTGAATCAAAGCAATATCTTTTTGGTTTGTAGAGGTGTCCTCTTGCTACAAGATCATTTCTTTCCATCTAGTTCAGAGATAACAGTATCTCTGTAACTAATCCCTGTGGTTGTTGTGAGAATCCTCTGTTCATTGTGTTGAAAATGTAAAGCAGTATAAAATATATTTCTGATTAAAGATATATTACTGATTAAAGCCACAGTGCAGGTGGAAAATAAAGAGTTATTCCTCTTAGTTTTTAGGTTTTCATCTGCAGCAACATGACATGCCTCCTGGAGCCTTGCACTCCATTCTGTTATTGCTGTAATGCTTTTCCAGAGGAACTGCACAGGTGGACACTGCTCAAGGAGAGGACACTAAACGACAAAGTGTTATTCAGAACAGGAGTGGACCATCACAGTGAGGTAATTTTTTAAGATACAGACAGAAAAAATGCATGTCATGAACTGGAAGGGATGGTGGTAAGTTTCCATTGATTTGAAGTAATTCAAGAACAGTGTTCAATAATCAAGAAAATCCATTCTAAACTTCCCTGTCCTTCCCTGTTGAGTCCTTCAAAGGTTAAACCACCAGCACAGCTTTGCCAATAGGACCAAATTCCAGGGAGCTTATGTAAAAAAACCCTGGGGACCCAAAATATTAGAGGAAATGGTTTCAAACCAAGGAGGGCTGGGCTGTACCAAAATGAAGGGATGAGGGAAGAGACTGAAGCTCTGGTTGGTGATTTTTAGACACCAGAGTAGAAATGACCCAGAGTTTCTCCAGATGTCAGCCAGCATCTGGACCTGCTTACAGCAGCCTGCTGTCCCCATGGCCAGGGAGGGGCCAATTCTAGCACAAAATGTAGAGAAAATCAGGCAGCTTGGTGTGCAGACAGCAAGCAAGCAAGCACACAGGACCCACAGAAGTAAAGTGAATTTGCTTTTCTAGCCAAATCGTGTAAAAATTGGCCTTTAAGACAGACAGGTGGTGTTAAACTTGGCTCGGAGTTCAAGACAGAGGTTTGTCATGTTTATGGCTAAAGTTTTTGCTGGCAAGAACTATGTTGTTTAAAAGCATGAAGAATTCACACCCCCAAACAATACATATTTGAATTAAAGTCCTTTAATAACACAATAAGTTATTTCACAGGAGATTGAACTTTTTTTTTTTTTTTTCCCTCACTCCCCTCCCTTATTTCCCAAGTATTTCATTATGGCCAATTACTTTCTTAGAATAAGAAAGTGTACAGGGACCTTGTATGCACCAGGGGAAGTTTGCCAGTCAGTTGAATAATGTAGACACTCAAATCCTCTTAGTGGAGACACAGTTTATAAAGGCAAAGGAGATGCATATCTAAATGGCCTGCTCAAAACGGCAAGCTCCTTCTAATGTAGACAAAACTACTGTTTGTTTTGTTATTCTGATAAGCAGTAGTGATAAAATACTGAAGTATTAAACTTGAAGTTAATAAAGTTCGGCCTCTAGTTGCTCTTCCACTTGAGGGAACAAATCTAAGAGATGCCAATTAGGAGGGGAAAAAAAAAGCAGGCACCAAAATGAGTTAGAATCCAAACAGTTCCATCATGGATGAGATATAGCCTTTCATCATTTTTGGAAACTTCCCTTCCCAATTAGAGAATACAGCTGCTCGAATAGTGTCATGTCTGTTCAGCAAGTAGCAGGCACAATGTGTAAGCATTTGTAGCATCAATAGGGACCATTGTTCAGAAAATATTGCCTTTGAAATCTTGTAAATGTGAATAGAATTAACTTCCCATTCATCTCTTGCTGTCACACTCTGTTTATTTTACTGCATTGTCTGAATGAACGTGCAGCCTCTCATATGCTCGTAAGTCCAATTTCACCTAACAAACGTCTGATTGTATTCACTGCTCTTCCCTTCCTCCCCACTGGGTTTCCTGCAGAGATCAGGGCATTAATGAAACCCCTCCCCAAATTGTCCTTTTCCTGCCGTGAATGTTATATAAGGCCTAATTCTTCTTTACGTTATTCTGTGCAAAGCCCTTTTTATCACTCTTCTACTCAAGGAACAAAAGACGCTTGTTCAGCCACAGCAGAGGAGAATCAAAAGATCATATTCTTTCAGGTAATGGCACATTTCTGCTGGTTGGTTACTTGGTTCTTGCTACAAAAGAAAGTAACATGCCAGATCCCAGAAGATGTTAATCACACCACACTCTGTTCTGAATTAGGACTATCATGAAAAAACACAGGTTGATGAAACCAATATTCTTTAATATCTTCTTATCTTTTATAACCTCAACCTTCCAGCCTTCCCATGGTGTTTTTGAAGGTTTAAAACATTTTTATGTGTAATGAACAGTCTCATTCTCCTTTTGAGAGTAGATATGCATCTCCCTTTTAATTAATTTTAGCGCTGTAGGATTTACAGTGCAGAACTGCAGACACCACAGAAGAGGTTGCATGTGTGTGGGAATGAGTGTGTGTGTATCCGATGGGGCACTGAGAAAGGGCAGGGGAAAGTTCTGTATGAGTGCCTATGAATTCTGCCTCTAATGCTGCAGCTTTTTTAAATCCTACTGTTTTTATGGGACCTTTATCAAATCCCATTATATGGGTGGGAATCTTATAATGCACTTCAGTGGGAGGTCGATTAGATTCATGTCACTGAACAGTGTTGATGGACAGTCAGTGTGGCTGTATCCATCCCTTACTCATTTCCCAGGATTTGCTAAAAGTAGGAGATACACAGCTGATGTGCAATGGAGTGTGCTCTGCTGTCCTGCTGTCTGCAGAGACCAAGCTGACATGGCTAGGAAAGCACAGGTCTTTCCTGGCTCTATCTTCCCTTCAGCTAACTCAGTCACAAAATCACAGAACTGCTGGAAGTGTCTAGTCCAGCCGTCTGTTCAGAGCAGGGTTAGGGCCAGTGCCTCTCGCTCAGGGCTCTGTCCAGTTGATATTTACAATATCTACAAGAATGGAGATTCAGTCTTTCTGGGTCACTGTTTAAATATTTGACCACCCTTGCTGGGTTTCCACCCTGCCCCTTAGGAATCCTTATATCAATTTCCCACATTTCTAGTTGTGCCCATCACTTTCCTGGGCATGCCAAGAGTCTGTATGTGTCTACTCCACACCCTCCTATCAGGGGGCCATAAATGGCACTAAGAACCCCTGAGCCTCCTCCAGGCTGAACAAGCCCAACTCTCTCATTCTCTCCTCTTATATCATATGCTTCAACCCCTGAACATCTCAGTGAATCTCTGTGGGACTTACTCTGGTTTGTTAATATTTTGCTTGCTCTGGGGAGGTCAAAACTGGTCACACTGCTCCAGATGTAGTCTTAGAGATGCTAATTAATGGGGGGAAAATCACTTCCCTCCTGCTAGCTACTGTTTTGGTAACACAGCCCATGATGACATGGACACACTCCACACTTCAGCTAGACTCCCAGGTCTTTTCTGCAAAGCTACTTCCATGTCAGTTGGCCCCAACCTGTACTGGTGCAGTGGGTTATTCTGGTCCAGTTGCAGGAAAGTGCATTGACATTTGCTGAACTTCACAAGCACCTGTCAGCTCAACTCTCCTGCCTGTCCAGGCCCTCTGAATAGAAGCCCTGCCCCCAGGTTATTGATTACTTGTCCACAAACTCACTGAGAGTGCACTTTATCCTCATGTGCCATTAATAAAGACATTAAACAACATTGGCTTCAACATCAATCCCTGAGATACACCACTAGTAACTGGCTGACAGTTATTCCAGGTCATGGATCACTAACAATCTAATTTTCCACCCCCCTTTCATCCACTCATCCAGTCTGTATCTCAGCACTTGGGCAATTTTAGTGATAAGCTGATCATGGGCAACACAGGGAAACCTGCTGCGTGCAAAGATGTATGGGGGGAAAAATTATGAGTGTTGCAGGCCAGGTAAGCACAGAAAGGGAATTTGCTCTATTTGTGATTTTATACTCCCTTCTGCAACACTCATATGTTGAACAGTGGTGTTCCCTTCAAAGCCCCTCAGAAGTCAAAGTAATATTTCAAGAAAATTAATATGAACCTTGAATTTTCTTTTTCTACCAGGGAAAACCTTCTGAGAATAATTCCAAGGATCAGAAGAGAAGCATAAATCCTCCATGTTTCTCAATAAGTGAGTTTCAACAAAAGCTGACACATTTCTTATCCAAACATGTCAATGCACTGGGCCCAGACGTAATGGCAGTTCACTACAACCAAAGTTGTATTTCAAACAGAATTGAAAAGTGGTACAGTGACCACAACAGATGCATTTATAGCATCCCTGCTTTTCCTAACCCATTCTTAAACACACGAAATGGGTTGTCTTAAAAATAAGGAACTCTTGCAGCAACATGATGGAAACAGAAATTTTTGTCTTGAGTTTGCCACTAAAACTGACCTAAAAGAGAGTGCAGAGACAGAGTCCCACTTCCAGAATCTTTGGGGTTTGTCCCAGGGTTTCATTTGGAACTTGGAAGCAGTTTAAAATGCCAAGATATCCAGACATCCTGCTACAGAGCCAGAAGCCTCATGTACTTGTGAGCAATGGAATTTAAAATTACAGACATTCAGGTGTGTCCTATATTTACATCCATGGTGGAGCTGGTGTCAGGGCTGCACCTGGGTGCACACCCTGCACAATTTGACATTGGTTCCCTGGGTGGTCCCAGAACTCTCAGCTGGTCCCTGCAGGGGTGACACAAGGGACTGATCTCAGACAAGGTGATTGCCTGAGCTCACTAGCACCCTCACAGTAAAGTCTTTGTCTAATTCCTTAATGAGGAATTAGGTGGGATTACATATAGGAGTTTTGAATAGACCCAGAGATTCTCCGAGGCAGTTCCTGCTGTACCTAGATCATTTTATAGACAGTATTGAATGTGTCAATGTGTTTGTATATGGTATGGCAAATCTGGCTGTCCTGGGGACATCCCCAAGCTGTAACTGCTGCAGAACTGACAAACTTACACATTGATGAGCTACTTCTAACTGCGCAGTAGAAATTGTTCCTGCAGTATCAGAAATGGTCATGCAGGACAGCCTTCTGCACACAGGAAAGATAAATAGTGGATGTTTTGCTCATGGTTTAAGAAAATTACAATAGATCATGTAGGACTGCAACACAGCTGGATTACAGGGAGTGATCAGGATGGTGGTTCAGGAAGTGTCACCTGATCCAGCAGAAGACATTGTTGCAGAGACCCTCACAACAGCCACTTCATTTGCCATGTGAATAGCGAGCCAAACATCCCATCCAAGAGACGTGATTTCCCATGCGAGCATTACCCTAAGCCAAGACCCCAATAAGTTAGGGATTTTCTTAAGGAAACAAACACTCTCCATGAGACAACAGATGTTTCACATTTGTTGTGCAGATGTGAAAGGCTTGAACAAGCCTTAGAGCTCTACAGTTATCCCCATGTAGACCTTCTGGTCCATCACTGCCCTAGGGATCGTGGGAGCCCTGCAAATGTCAGTGAGGCATGAACGCCCAGAGCTGCTGGACTGTCTGCAGAAAGGCACACAAAGTCTGCAAGTCTCGGGTCTTTTGGGGCTGGGGGTGTCTGGTTTGTGAGAGAACACTGACAGCTGTTTAGATCTATAAATGTTCACACTGATTTCACAACTGCCGCCACAACAGCAGAGAGAGGGCCCAAAGAGTTTCCTGGCAGTGAATGGAACTGGAATGCAGTATTGTACAAAAAAACTGTAAAAAGAAAAATAGAAAAAAGATTCTGCCACCAAATAATGTTGGTTTCCAGTAAGCTGCAGCTGCTACCTCAGATAGGGCAGGGGAGAGCTGTGAAAGACTAACAGGAATCAGACATTTGACTGCTGACCAACAAGTGATCTTCATTGTGCAGCATGTGGAGCATGTCCCCATTCAAGTCCTTCTCCAGGCCTTTACACTGTACTTCGGGACTCACCCTCCACTGCCTTGGATTGGTGGTACTGATCACCACATGGGCTGTTCCATGAGGCTGGAGTTGTTTTTCCACACTGCTCCCAGATCTGCTGGTTGCACTTCCCTACATTAATTCTCACCCAGTCTTAAAGCAACATTAAAAGAGTTTGGATTGAAAAAGTAAATTCATTGCCATAGGCTCAAAACAGCACTATCTTTAGGAATTTTGTATTCTCTGGCCAAGTATATATTACTATTATACAAGCTTATCACTGTTATCATGACTGCATTTTTACATTTATAGTAAATGTACAGCAATCTTGCTTTTATTGTTATGTTTTAATAATAGATTGCCACCCAGAAAAAAATCAGAGTTGCTGTAGGCAACTGGGAAGGAGTCCAGAGTTACCCTCCTGTGTGTTCTTGGTACTGGATTTCAGAGGCTCATGCTTATTTGTCTCAGTTCAAATCTAGTGAGAAAGTTATTCTGTATTTGCATCAGCATAAAAAAAAGCATATTTTGCTAAAATCACCTCCTTCTCCCTACTGTTTTTTGTCTAATTATATGTGGTAGAACCAGATTCCCAGAGGAAGAATACTTGGCTAAATAACTGGGCTGTCTATCCCACAAATTGTTAAACGCATTGCGCAATTTCTATTACTACCTTCATTTTAACAACTTATTTTTAATCTATACTAGATAAATACTAAATAAAACCCCAATATTTCAGAAACCACCCAATCATTGAAATTATGTTTTCCATTAAGTATGTTTCAGCACAATCTAACTAATATCACCTACCAAAAGACCAAACTTCTTATGAAAAGATGCAAAAAATTCACTTTCACTATAATACCAATTTTAAAAAGGATTCAGTCTATTCCACCCTGCCAGAAGATCAGTGAATATATTTCAAACTAAACATAGTTTTCAGTTCTGGAGTAGATATTAGTTCTGGGTTAAATATACAAAAATAAATCTGGTTAGTATGTCACATCTCTTAGTCACGTACCAAAAAGCTCCAACCACTTTCCATCTAGGTAGACTCCAAGAGTTCCAAGAGCTTTCCATCTAGGTAGACTTTTGGACAGAAGCAGTGGCAGTAGCCACAGTGATGGGAACATAGAATGGGTAGGGTAGGGTAGGTAGGGTAGGGTAGGGTAGGGTAGGGTAGGGTAGGGTAGGGTAGGGTAGGGCAGCCTGTTCACTTAACACACAACCAAGAGTGTGCACACTGTGGAGGAGCTAAAGAGGATGTGGTTTGGCAGTACTGGGTGGTGAAGAAGAAATTACATCTAGAGGTTCCTGCATCCTCTGTGACTTTTTTCACCTTTTAATTTCATCCTGAATATTGAGAAAGGTCATTGTGTAGCTCACATGATAATTTCCATTAAAGAAAGTTAAGGTACTTTAAAAAGAAAATCAGTATTATTATATCCATTAATGGATAGAGAACTAGGACACAAAACACGGGTTTGTCCATCAACAGTGGCTGTCAGAGCTGTTATTTCAATGTCAAATACCTTCATCGTTTCTTAAAATGGAATTTGAAGCAACTTTATTGGTGATCTGTAAATATGGTGGGTTTACCTCCAGCAGAAGTGTCTGATTTAAGAAAGAACTGTGGTCCGTTTGACAATCGTAGCAGTGAATAGATCTATTGTGTGTAAAGGATCTGCTCCTGCCCACCTTGCTTGAGTCTGCCCCTACATTTCTTTCAGGTGACTGCTGACAATGGAAAGCTAACTCAAGAGATTACACTAAAATACGAACATGCTTTCAACATTTTTCTCCCAGACTTGCCTCACAATCTGATCTATCATTAATCCCCTAAATGTGCTGATTCCCATCCGAATTAATTGTAGGCTCTTTGTTTTATTTCTAGACCACAAAAGAACCATCCAAGAATAAAAAATATAGTGAGGCTCATTCTCATTTCTCTGAGATCAGTGTTCCCTTGCCCCCCCCCCCCCCCCCCCCCCGCCCCTTCTTTCCANTAAAGACAACCAGCACAGGTATTACCTGAAGCAAGAGATGCAACTCAGCCGTTGCAGAGCTCAAAAGTGAAACAAACAAACAAAAAAAGACAATGCCACACACACATGCAAAATCATATAGTAGTGTTACAGAAGACGTGGCGGTGAGCATTGCAGTGACAGTTCTGTACTCTCCCATCCCTTGGTGGAGCAGGCTTTCTGTGCAGAACAAGGTGTTTCTCAGGAAATCCACTACTTCCCCTCTGAACAGGTCCCGCCCTGCCATGGGAGGGAGCGAGACCCCAGTTTCTGGTTTGCAGCTCACATTCACTGCCACGGTGCAGAGCTCGAAGGGGCTGCCTGAGCTCCTGGCCTTCTCTGGCGATGGCAGTGCGAAAGTAAGGTGCTTCTGAAGCACAGAGAACTTCTACTTGGAGTATCAAGTTGCTACGTCAAGCACGGAGAGGCAGGTAGGGGAGCCTTGCTCAGGCCCTGGAGGGCTCCTAGAGAGCTCTTCTTTGGTAACCAGGAGGGCCATGGCACTTTCCTCTCTTGGGCTTGGGGATGCTCTTGGGAGACAAACTTGTGCTGAAGTCACAGTATGAGTTCAGCATCATCTCTGCAGGACCAATCTTGGAGAAGAGCCTGTCTCCAGATTGCAAACCCCTCTCTTCATTTCCCTTTGGTCCAAACAAACCATCTCTGTTTCTCACCACTGCAATAGGTTGATTTGCGGCCTTGGAAGTTGCATGGAAGAGGGACAATGACCTTATTTCACCTGTGAGAGGGTGCAGCTGGAGAAAACTAGCTTTTCTAGCTGAACTACTTTGCACAAAGGAAATAAACACTTCTGGCACCCGCACAGCAGCCAGTTTCTCTCCTTGTGTGGGCAGCAGGTTGTAGGCACAGATGTCTGGTGAATACCGCAGGAGAAGTGAATACCACAGGGGATCCCAGGGTAGGAAAAGTCCAAAGACCTTGTGGGCAGTGTGCTTAAAAGGCACCATGGCAGGAGAGGAGTGCAAGGTGGGGCACCTTGTTGAGGGTTAGGTTTGTCCCTTTTTCACTCTAAAGAATTTTTTCCCCGTATGTTACCAAGGAGACCAAGTGTTGGATAGTTAAGAGTACTTAACCAAAACAAAGAGGTGGCCAAAGGTCGGAGGGGAGGACAACGCGAGTTTTGGGGGCAGGTAAAGGACGGAGCTTGAGGCAGCTGGGCTCTGATCTTTTCGGCGTCCGGGGAGAGAGAACGGCTGGGCTGCTGGTTGCTGCTTGCTGCGGGAGGAGATCACTGTCGCTGGAGGGGTCCAGTCCTGGGAAATCTACCATCATCTGCTCGCCCTGGAATTCTGAGCTTCTCTGCCGCCCTGCGGGAGCTGGGCCAGCTCTGCCCCGCTGTCGCGGCTTCTTCGGCGCTGCTCCTCTTGCTACAGTGTGACCCTGCACCCCCTGCCTGCCGGGACACCCTGCCCCTGCCTGCCGGGACACCCTGCCATCCCAGCTACCAACCAGCCCGGGACTTTCCACTGTTCCAGCTTGGTGCTCTGAGGATCCTGCAGGGGCACCGAGACTAAACTGCCCTGTGTTTTTNAAATTTATAATTGGAAAAAAAAAAAAGGGGGGGGGGGGGGGTTTACATTCTCCATTCCAAGGGAAACTCCAGCTTTCCCTGGCAGATACCTGTCTTCCCAACCCAAGACACACCTCCAAGTGAGACTTGCAGGAACATACAGGATTTGGCAGGTTGAGGACACGGGAGTGAAGTCACTGGCCAGAGGGTCAGAGTCACATGTTTGTAACACACAACACAGCTCACCTCTACAACATTAATAAAAGGTTTACACCAAGGTTAAGACCAAGAGGAAAGAACAAGATGATAAAAAATGCTTTTGTTGTTTTGACACGCAACCAGATTAATGTGTTTCTGATGAAAATGAAAACCAGAGCTGAAACATGTTGGATGGTATCTGGAGTTCCACTTCCTTTTTCATTATCTATTATATGTTCAAGAATTACTGCAATGCAAACCTCTGATCTTGGCATTTAAAACATCCTGGACTTAGCTTACAGAGTAGAGGGAGATTGGTATGCAAGAGATAAAAAACTAATTCAAGAAACTGCAGGATCAAAGTAACTTGGAATGAAAAAGTTAAGAAACTAATGCACTGAGAGAGATCTGCAAAGCAAGTGAAGGACACAAAACCAGGAAAAACTCTGCTATAGTGTAAACAGTGTAGCCATGAAACCTTATTTTCAGAGTCTTTTGAATTTAGTTAAATTCAAATAAATTTCATAAAATTGCTTGAAGTCAAGGCAAATATTTCTAGAGTTCTGAGCTTGATCCTGTCTATTTTAAAGTAATTTTAATGGTAGAAAGAACTAGAATCAGATCTGTGTGCACAAGGAACCTGAACACTTCTGGCACCCACTTCTGTATTAACTTGTGCCAGAGGTGTATTTGCAGCAGGGAGACATTCATTTGCATCCTGGCCCATAACTCCATGGCTGTGGGAATATTTGCTCAGTTTGCCTAGTTAACATGTGACTCAGGTTGGTGTACATATGGATTTCACACACATACTTTTTTCATGTACACACAAGTAAGTTCTTGCATTGAAAAACTGAATGCATAAAGCATTTGCTGGCAAGCAGTTCTGCATTCATTTTATTTTCAAATGCCATGATGTGTGGAAAAACTTGGAAAGTTTCAAACTAGGGAAAGAAAAACAAATGCTTTTGTAATTTGGAAAACAAACCATAATGCAACCTCCAGGTTATGAAGATCTTCAGGTGTTCTTGACATCTTCATAAACCAGCACCAATGAGCAATTATTACTGAAAGGTGACTTTAAAGCCAACAGGCTCCCTCAGCACTGACGAAGGGAGGATTACTCCTGGGGATTAGGTAGGCTGCCCGCCCTGCCCCAGCAATGCCTCTAAGAAGGCATGACACAGGCCACGTGTGATGTCCCCCTGCAGTGCAACGGGGACATCAGCATCAGCACTGGAGCTTGCCCTGCTGCATCCCATCAGGCATAGACATACAAGGGGCTGCCATGGGGGAACGAGTAGTTCAGGCATGTTCCTCAAAAAAGAACTTAAACTTGGCTGCTGAAGTGTTTGGGATCATTGAAGGAGTTGAACTCCCTTCCAGCTTTTCATTACTTGTCAGGTTTCCAGCACTGGCCTTCCGACATTGGACTTCCTTCCTATCCAGATCCATCTGCTGAGCTGGTCGGTGTCAGGGTAACAAGATGGGAACATCATTATCCAGACCTGATTCTGTCCAACCTCCGTCATCTGAAACACGTTCAAGGATCACAACCCTCTTGTTTCCAATTTAAAGCAGTTTTAGCTGAGCTGGCTTTGAGCTGTTGTAACACAGATAATGCAAGAAGGAAGAAAAATAAGATACAAGAAGAGTTTGAGGATGTCCCAGAAATCCTTCAAAAATTACACCTCTGCAATAGAAAAGCACAGTCAGTCATAAAGAAGCCACAGCTATAGAAAGGCTCTCGTGTCCTTACCTTCTCTGCCTGTGAGTGGAATAGGAGCTATGTTCCCTGCACCACTGAGTGGTGAGCTTGCATATGTGGCCTTGCAATGATTTTGCTATCAGGAAGACAGTTTATTTACACAAGATGCGAACAGTGACCTCTTTGCTTGAAAAGAGAGGGAAAAACCCCCAAATAACAGGCAGTGTCCTCATTCTGTCTCCAGTAGCTTCTAAAATAAAGCTGAGCCTCAAGAACATCCCCAGTGCCGTACCCACAACCCTTTCTGCACAGTTTTTCTTGCATTTTTGTTCTTGCATGCACGCACAGACCCCAAATCCCTTGATCTTGCTTGGTCACCCAGGCAGTTCCTCAGACATCACTGCTGCACTCTATGACCTGCACACATGCTTCAGTGCTTCTTGTCCTGGGAAGCAGCTTCTGTGTTTTTTAATGCCCTGACTTCTTCCAGTTCAATGAACTGCTTCTTCCATTTAGGCTCTTGACTTTAGGTGAGCCCATAGGCCCCTGCAGGTCAACAGCAGCTATTAGCATTATCTTGCCTAACAATTTATTTATACAGCAGGAGTGAAAGGGACACTAATCTAGTTGAAACATTTAAGCACTGCTGAAATACAAAAATCAAAAAATTATTTTTTTGCTCGTGTGAAAGACTCCATTCCTCACAGCAAACCCTTTCAGAAGGACAACTGATGGAGAGAGTTTTGCTAAGCTTTATCTGTGCTGAAAGCCTTTCTAGTGATTAGAGATGGAAGTTTGGAAGTCTTGAGTGCTTTGGCCATCCCACCACACACTCTGGCTTCCTTGCAGAGAGTCACACGGAATGCTGCAATTGCAGTGTGAGTAATTATAGATGCTGCCAGAAACAACACTGTCAGGAAAAGTTTGTAGTTGAAATTAGGAATTTGCTTTCTGCTATGCCCTGGAAACCATTAGGGACCAGCAGCAGACTTTGGAACAACAGTGTTATCTGTGGCAAACCTGAGCATCCAATGGCTGAACACCCAATTAAACACCTGCTTTTATCTTCTGTTTCTGCTCCTGCTGCATAAACCTGAATTTCAGAAATCACACTGCAGCCATGACTGGCAGACCTGAGGCAGGACCGAGGACAGTAACGTTGGCAGGGGTACCAGCAGAGAAGTCTCAAGACACCTTTTCCTTCTCACCTTCAGTTCAGCAGCCCAAGTTGCTCTTGGAGTACACAAAGACTCGGGATAGACAAACACAGTTATGAGCCTGCACTCCCAGGACAGGGAACACAGACATCAGGTATCAATTGCAGTGTCTTCAGGAGGAAAGACAATCTGTGACACTGTTTGCCTCAAGCCTGTGCCTTAGAATCTCTTGCACTATCTTTACCTTTATTTTCCAGGCTGAAACATCACCTCTGTTTTCTTTACAGATCCAAGGTGGGCAGAAAGGGGGAGGAGGAAGCAGTGAAGGCTGCTTATAAAGTCTTTTTTGTACCGGGAATCCATATCTCAGATGCTGGCCCTGGAAAACTTTATTAATTACCTCTGTTGGAATGGGAAAGGAAAATAGATGAAACAAGCACAGCTCTTGGATACACACAGTGCAATTGTCTATACAAGCAAGTTCCATGGGAATCCCACAGGAGCCCCAGACACACTCAGCAAACACGGCCCAAACACAGAGTGTGCCGAAGAAGCATGAGGCATTAAACATTTACTTTCCTTTCCCTATTACCTTTGCACATCAGCACAGAAACCACCTGAACATCTCTTCATTGTAAATTTTCTGAAACTACTTTAAAAATACACATTTCCATTAGCAGTAGCACAGATCCTTTATTAATTCATGAAGAAGAAACATGAAATAACTGGTAAGAGCTGATTGCTTGGAAACAGATGTCTGATTTTATAACTTGGCCTGGACACTTGAGCTTGAAACTACACAGGACTGTGAGTGCTATGACAACTGTCACTGTAACACCTGATTTTTGCAAGCCTGTCCTTTCCCTCCCATCCTTTTCTCACCTACCTGAAGCTGCTGGAACCGAAGCAGCACATTCATTGACTATACTTTGTACATGGGAATGGGACCTACAAAAGCCCACCAACCCAAACATCCAGGGTATTGTACATGAGCTACCTAAATCAGCAAGGGAGGAATCAGCTGGAGAAAAGACTGTGTTGCAGCCTCCTCCTGTATAGAGATTAAGTGCCTTGTTCAGGTTTAGCGGGACATGCTTCTTTTCACTCAGGATTCACAGCCCTGAAAACTTAATTATAGCTTTTCACCTTGCAGTGATTAACATGAGAAATGAAGAGACCTCTCCTCTGTCTGATTTTTCTCCACCCACTCATTATCCTTGAATAACCCATCACCTGTGGATTCTCACTCTTCATAGGTGCAGGGTTGCATTCCTACTGGGGCAGAGGGACCTGAGCGTAGCCTGGATGAGGCTGCAGATGAAGCAGGGTAGAGGCCTTCTTCAGCCTTTTGGAGGGAAGGGAAAGTGTTCTGTGTAGCTTAGTGACAGCGGCATAGTCTAAGAGACCCTACTAAACCAAGACAAGCTTGTCTGAGGAGATCCCATATATAGGTCCCACCCCACGCTGAGGAGATGAGTCCCAGGTTGCCCAGCCCACATTAACCTGGGGAACATGTGTGTATATGGACGCAAACCCCCAGTGTCAGAAATAAATGTCATCACTTTAAAAAAGGGTAAGATGCGGCACTTAGGGAGCCACATGACTCGCATGGCCGAAATGATTGGGACTAACAACTTCTCTGGCTATCCCAGGCTCCACAAAGTGCTGTTCACACACACACACCAAACGGTCCAGAACCGCTGGAGTTTTCATTCCAGTTTAGGAAGGACGCAGAGCTGCTCTGCAAAGAGCAGAAACAAAGGCAGTCCTGGAGGTGCTTCCTGTCTGTAGATGCTGTGGGGGAGCACCTCCAGGCCTGCCGGGGACATTTCTGAAAGGCAATGTGAAAGTGTAACCTGCTCTGATGTCTGAGCTGGAGCTTCAAGCCCCTTGTCAGGCACCTATTGTTTCCTAAGACGGAAGGGAATACGGGAAAAACTGCAAAATGGGACGTGTAGCCTCCACAAGTCTTTAACATTTGTAATCAAAGGGCATAGAAAACAATTATAAAATGTGCAAAAGTATCCGTCACGAGCACTTAATACCTCCATCCTACAACGCCGTCAAGTAACTCGTATTCTACTTCCATACAGCTGAAGTTTAAGTACTTTGGGGCCACCCGTTGGTTTTAATTCTCTAAAACTTTATAGAAAAATTCCTGGGGGGGGAAAAAAAAAAGAGTTGGGTTTTCCTTATCTCTTCCCTGCCGCTGGTTTCCTTCAGCTCCCCCACACCCCACTGCAGACGGCAGCTGCCGGGGCTAGCACCGCCGCTCCGGCGGGCTCCCTGCAGCGCCAGATGCCACCACAGCCCGGGCCCGAAGGGAGCCGCGGCTCAGCCAGGGGCGTCCCACGCCGTGTCCCCGCGGGAGGGGCGGGACACCCCCGTCCCACTCCGCCCGCGGGCGGTGCCGCCAGGTGCGCCCGCCCCGGCGCGGCCCCGGGGGGGCGG